>PVIW01000230.1:612427-665094 GCA_004026585.1 Noctilio leporinus | reverse complement strand
TGTTCTCACCCATTACGGGACAATAATGAGCAAAACTAACAACAAGCAAAACAGAACCAAGTGTATGAATACAAGGAATAGGCCTGCAGTGGTCAGGAGGAAAGGGGTTGGGGGGAGGGGGGAGGCAGAGGCAAAGAAGGGGAGCAGCTTAGACAAGAACCTAGCATAAAGCAACCATGGACATGGACAACAGGTGGGATTGACTTTGGGGGGAAAGGGTGGGTGGGGAGGGGGACAGAGGGGAGCAAAAAAGGGATGCATGTAATACAACAACAATAAAATTAAAAGAAAAAAAAAAAAAAAGAAACATTTCAGCTCCTGCTCTTACTGCTGTGTTAGACAAAGTTGTTGAGTTTTCTCTCTCTACCCTCTCCTGCTTCCTCCCCTCCCATCCTTTGTAATGATCTCTGTAACACTTCCTAATAAACTTCCTGAGCAATAAATGCAGTGTGCCTCCAGGAACATCCAAATTTGTCACATGGTATGAGTGGCACTAATATAAATTGTAATATAGCCCAGAAACTTTGAAATAATTATTTTAAGCTTCTATAAGCAATTCTATATATACAACCAGATTAAATATTTTTCTTAAAAAAACTCAGAAAAAGGACATTTTATATTTTTATTGTAATGTTTTTACTAGATTTGATAATATAATACAGCTTATCTCTAATAATAAAATAATCTTAAATAGTAAATGAAGAAACAGAAATTCACTTAAGGAGAAGATGTTATTCCAAAAACAAATTTATTTTCGAAAGAATTAAACTTGGAACTTTTAAGCAACCTAATACAAAATTTATAAAATGTATTTTCATATTAGAAAATATTAGAGTCAATCTAATATTTTATATACGTTATTTACAAAGAAAGATAACTTTACATTTAAAAATAAAGCCAAATTTTCATATAAATTAAAAAATAAGATTCAATTCATTGGGCTAAAGATCATATTGACTTCTTCATGTCAAATCCTTACTTAATTATATCAATAGTTGTACCAAAACAGCCCATATGGTGGCAATTGCATAATATATTTATGAAGTGGCAATTTTCTACATACAAGATATGTCAATTTTCTATGAAAAGAGAAATTTCTTAATTTCTATGTTTGTTCCTATTTGCTACTTTAGAAACTTCCTTCTCAAATTCAAGTCTAGAGAGACATATTTTACTATGCAAGGAAACTCTAAGCTTTAGCACATATTTGCATATGTAAATTGGAGCTCATGCTTTTTATAGTTAGCTTGGTAGTCTCATGCAAATCCATTGATCAGCAAGTTTTTGTGTACATTGATGTGAAATTGCAGGTACCCGGTAGGAGTTTATTTTTCCTTAGAGCGCCTGTAAAGATTTGTAAGATACTTGGCACCAGTTACTACTATACAGAATGAGTCCATACAAAGTAAGCCATATGTCATGGTTTTGTTATGCTTTAATATGTGAATAGAATTGTCCCTTCTGGGATTTGCCATATGTATTGTTTGATTTTTTTTCATAATTAGGAAATAAATTCCCAGCAAATTTGAATTTGCCTGAGTGAATCATGTAGGTTCTGTGGGCTCTGAACTTTTTTCCTCTGGTTTCATATCTGAAAGTGTGGCGGTGGTGGTAAAATGAAAATGATCAGGATATTTATTTATTTATTTTAATTTTAATTTTTTAAAAGATTTTTTGGATTCATTATTTTTAGAAAGAAGGGCAGGGAGGGAGAGAAGCATCAATGTATGGTTGCCTTTCACCTTCCTCTAGCTGGGAATGTGTCTGAAGACCTGGCTTGCAACCTGGTTATATGCCCTGACTGGGTATCAAACCAGCAACGTTTGGGTTTGCAGGCCAATGCTCAATCCACTGAACCACCAGCCAGGGCTTTTCTCTGGTTTCATATCCTGAAAATGATCAGGATATTTATACTCTGAATACAAATAGAAATAATAGACATGGAATTTTAAACTCTAAGGGCACAAAAAGTTCATCTAGTGTAGGTTTCTATAAGCCAAGTACCTCTAAACTCCAGATAGATAACAGTATTTGAGTGTTAGAAAATAAGATGTGTTAGGCATTATGTAAAACCACAGGGTTTGTTCTTTAAAATACAATGATAAAAGTAGAAATATTTCTGCAAGTCTTAGTCACTGGGCTAGCATTGATGACCTCTGCTAGTCTATCCAAACTGATTTTTGACTCATGGGATTCCTAAGTATAGTGGTTGCAGAGCCTACAGTATTAAAAATGAATATTTTCATAGGGTATTTGAAGAGGGTGTTGTGGAGAAGGAACTGAAGGTTCCTGGCATTTAATGTGGAAGTCTTTCTCTCAGTGGTTGATATTTTTGGGACTTAAGTTTCCTTTCATCTGCTGTACAATTGCAAATTCCATTTGAGATTTAACAATTATTTTCAAATGCAACTCTGGTGTTCAGTAGTCCTCCCTTATTTATAGGGGATGGGTCCCAAGATCTTCAGTAGATGCCTCAAACTGGGGATAGTACCAACTCTGATCTATATACATGTAAAATAAATCGAACAATTATAATGATATGCAATAGTAACAGTAATATGGACATGCATTGTTAAGTAAAATGTGTTATATGACACAAGCACAGTGAAGCTTGATAGTCAATCACTGATAACTAGATGGCTACTGAGTGATTAATGGGTGAATTAATGAGCGAATAGTGGATACTCTAGACAAAGGGATGACTCATGTTTTTGGCACAATGAAGAAGGGCAGCATCAAATTTTTATCACACAATTCAGAATGTGCATCATCTAAAACTTATGAACTGTTTATTTCAGGACTTTTCCATTCCCTATTTTCAGACCACAGTTATCTGTGAGCAACTGTAACTGCAGAAAGTAAAACCACTGGTAAGAGGAGACTACTGTATTAGATACACTACCATCCAAACTCCTTAGAATTACAAGGACCTAGATACTCTTTCCTGGGGTATCCAGATTGTGAGCAAATAAGATGTGTGATATCAAAAAGAAAATCTGTTTATATATCTTATCAGTGACAAATAATTTCTGTTTGGGCAATTCGGTTAATTTTCCCATGTGGTGATATTTTTGGTTTCTAAGTCAGGCACGTCAATCCACAAGGAAGAAAAGCAATTTACAGCTCTGCAAAGCAATATAGCCTCTTCCACTTCATTTGAGTTTCATCTTGATTATCAACACATTTGTCATCTCCCTGTAATTTATTCATTATTTTTACCAGAGGAATATGAAGAGAAAAAAGAAGATAAGTGCACTTGTCAAAATGTGAAACAGGTGCTCTAACAATGATTGGAGACAATTGATGCTCTCAGGAAAAAAGCAACAGGCTTGGTTTGTGTTTAGTTTCAGGTTTTTACATCAAACAGACTCAGAGAAAATACCAATGTGAAATAAAGGTTTTATTTTCCAGGCAAAGAGAAACAGTATTCTCTCATTATGCTGTTGCGTGTTTCTGTTATGATCTGACAGTTTAGATCTTTTCAGCAAAATCACTAAGAACACTGGAAGCAAAATGCAAAGTGAACAGTTTTGAAGAGTGAGTCAATGATATTTCCTTCAGAATCATTGCAGTTGAAAATGTCCTGCGATTGAAATGGCCATGGGAGGGGAGACCAACAAGCAGAATAAAGATGAATGTTTGTGTCTGATCCCACTTTAAATCCTACAGTGCCCCTGCTCATCTTTGCAATATTTCCAGTTATTGGTTCTTTTATCTAAGTGAAGAAATTGCAGGCCCATCACCTTCTGGACTCATGTTATTTACCTGCCCTCCATCTAGCTACCTAATCCTATTATCCTACTCTAGACCTTGTAATCAATAAAATCTCATTCCCTGACTGTTACCTCCTCTCCTTATAGCTTACTTATCTATCCTCCCCAGTACTCCCAATCTAACAATTTTCAACCATGTGGAATTCCTTTTTGCTATGACCAAAGTCTAATTACTCTCTGTTTTAAGATTCTTGGGAAAATCCTACTATTCTATAAGCAGAGTAAACTCACTTTAAAGTTATGATCATAAATATCAAAAGTGCTCTCAACATTGATAGCCCGCCCAATGTGTTAGGGTAGGACAGGCTATGGGAACAAGAGATCCCAAACCTACAATGACTCAACAGCCATCCAGGGGAAAAAAACCTTTCTCCATCCTTTGCTGTCATCAGAGATTTACTTAGTTATTGCCTATATCTGAGTGGTAGAAATAAAGGGGAGACATAGAGAGAGTACCTCTGTTTCTTAGATGTCTTATTTGAAAATAATACATGTTCTTTTTGCTCATGTGCTTTTAAATAGAGCTCAGTTAATGGCCAACATCTTTTAAAAGATAATCTGAAAAAATGGAGTATAGTTCTAAGATCAAGAAGAAGAGGAAAATAAAAAAGAAAGAAAGGTATCTTGATCAGCAGCTGATTATCTCCACTAAAAATTTGATGCTAATTTTCTGAAATTGTATTTTCCTACTCTTGGAGAAAACTATTACTCTGTCTCTTCAACCCATAGAATGATCTGGCATTGTTGAGAAGATAGACATAATCAAATGAGAATGCCCACCTTCTCAGCTACTAGTACGTATGTGAATCCACATACTTAATTCCCATAACAGAGTAAATATCCCTGTTTGATTTCAAGACAAGTCTTCTTCTCATTTATTGGATACAGGACTTTTTCTTAAGGACTTTTCCTCAGCAGTGATATTCTTTCTAACTTCCATCATCAGTTCCTTTTCTGGGTTAATCCTAGTAGCATACAAACATACCTAATATCACACAAGTAAAAAAAAAAATTTGTTTTTACCCTAATTCCCTCTCTACGTATTGCCATATTTCTCTACTCCCCTTCATGAAAAATTGATAAAAGATTTGAATGAATTATTGTTTCTGTCCTTATACCTCTTGCCCTGTTCACCCTTCAATTATGATTTTATTCAAACAATTCTGTTAAATAGGTCACCAATGATATACACCTTGCTAGTATCGATGACCTTAAACTACCCTTACTAACATCTGAGATACATCATCTAGCAACAACAAATTTAAGGTGATTCAGAGTATGAACACATTTATTTGTTTTCTATATTACTTGAGTATCTGAGGGGTATTTACCTAAAACTGACCTGAAGATATTTTACTTCTGATATTAGACACACTTTATAATTTTCCAAAGGACAGCCAATGTTTCTTTGGTAAGGAATAGTGAACTCAACCCCAGTTTAATAACATTTTATTTGAGAGACTTCCATTTTGTTTCTGGTCACCTCTTAGTGTCATTATGGTCATAATACCAGATGGTTTACTTGTTTAATACAGAATCACTAATCACATTTATCATTCTAGTTGATGGTGTGGTATCTTTCTTCATTTCAGAACCATAAATGAACATGCATGTGTATATCCCTGAAGTAGATGTTTCAGGTATCAGGAAAATGATTAACTGAGCTCCAGGAAACTGTAGAAACTGTACTCTAAAGGAGAATCTAAGCATGTAGATATATCCAGTCCTACCAAAACTGAGAAAGTCCTTCCTGTGAGACTAGTTCCATGTATGTTGTGGCAGATTCTATTCCCTAAAGGCAGCTGCAACGGTGTATTTTATGCAGGTGGAGTCTGTTTCTCTGCTACCTTGAAATGTGATGGTCTCTATGGCCTTATAATATATAACATATAATACATATCATATATATTTAATATATAATATGTACTATATATATTTAATACATTTAAATATAGGTACCTAAATTATTTTCTGGGTAACAGACAAACCTTTATTCACCATCTTGATTTTAGAGCATTCACAAGTCTGAGAGCTTCTCTTTTATTTTAGGTTTAGATAGAAATATTTAAGATCAAAATGGTCAAGTTTCACACAAATTAGCAACAGCAATGATGAAAACAGCTAGCTAGCCAGGGAAACAAAAGTACAATGATTTGACTTCCAAGTGAGGGTTTTGCTATGTTACACTCACTTATGTTTAAAGATTTCTTTTGAAGAATCCATTTATTTGTCTCTCTTTGAACAGATACAGTGTTGGGAACATGAGCACACCTTTATTTGATTTTCAGAATGAATTTTTAGAGGTCTGACAAAATGCTCAGTGATGATTATTTAAGATTATAAATATGTAAGGTGAAAGAGGTTTTGGTAAATCTATATTGGCTCAAGGCCACATCTCAGAAGTAATCTTAGATGTTTATTTAATTGTTTGTCTCATATAATCTTCATTTTTCTCTCTCCCATTCTTTAGTACAGTAGTTAAATTTTATGGAACTCTATTTGCATTTTTCTTTTATAAAGAAAAAATCATTCACTATATTATTGACTATAAAAGTAAGGTATGCTTATAATAGAAAATGTAAAAAAGTACAGATGATTATAAAAGAAATAAAGAATCACCTTTAACCTGTCTCCTTGAGCCTAACAGTTTCAAAGGATATTTGTTGGTAATCTCCCACTGTTACCAGCCTGACATCTTACTTCCTGTGACTCCACAGAGTTTTTTCTTGTTGATTATTGCCTTCAAACATAACTGCAGTTTTTGGAGCATAGTAGAAGCTCAAAAATATATTTTGAGTAGAAAATAATGGAATTCATTTCCTTGTTCACTTCTGCATATTTTTAGATAGTTTGGATTGTTCTGTATTCACGAGCGTATGCCCATCCAATATCTTTTGCTCAACATGTTGCCATGTATATCATAAAAGATATTTATAAACATTGTTTAATATCTGCGTATGGTTCCCTCATATAGGTATATCAAATATTATTCAACTAAGCCCCTAATTTTAATAATTTGCTACATGGAATCTAATAATTTACTAATATAAATAACTTGGTTTTTAAAAACCTTAAATGGGACTGCTTTTGTTTTTTGCCTAAACCCATTACCCCTTCCCAACCACCTTTATTTTCATTGTAATGCAGTTCTAATTCATTGAAGGATCATTCAGGGACTATGATTTCCAGCACAGCTCCCCCTTGGTGTTTTTGGTGAGGATTACCCATCTAAATTCTTGCTAACAAATATGTGACAATGTCTTGTTTCTTTAAGGGCAAACTCATATCCACAAGATTTAAGTAACTTGAGTGCCTAAAACCCCATGAGATGGAACACTCACCTCTGAACCAACATTACTGTTGGTTTCTTATAAGAGCAGCTGAATTGTGTGTTAGTTACTAAAGCAGTTAGTTATCCACCCCATCAGTACAGACAGGGGTAGGTAAAAGTAGGTTTACCTTATTAAATCATAATACAAAAATAAACTGTATTTCACGTCCTCACAACTGCAAACCTATTTTTCCCAACCCTTGAATATTTCTTCTTGCCAATTCATGTGTATGTCTCAAAATCACCTGGAGGGCTGTTAAAGCAGATACTGCCAAGTCCACCTGAGTCTTTAGCTCAGCAGGTGTGGGGGTGGGTTCTGACACATGCATTTTTATGCTGCTGTTGCTGGTGCCTAGGTTGTGGAACCACTGTTCTTGTAGAACCAGAGCTCAGTTCTTCAGAAATGGCAAAGAGGGCAATAGAGAAGATACCTTCCCAAGTTCATTGTTGTGAGTAGGCAATAGAGGAATTCCATAAAAGACAACATCTTTTTTTCATGCTACAATAATGATTAAAGCTATTTCACTTGCCTTTACATCTTGACTTAGGTGGCAAATACTTTGAACACGTAGCCTGATTGCCGTCTTTTTGTGTTCTTTTTTTCCCCGAGGCAGCTCTAGTGAGCAAGTGAAGGAAGTAACATTGCTAAAGCCAAATGATCTGCGTATCCACTGGATGACTGGCCCATGACAGAGGAAGTCCCCCTCCTCCATGAGGTTCTTCCAATGTTTCCAATCATCAGATGGTTAGCTTATCATGGGTGTTTAACACTTAAACAATCCACTAGTCATGTAGGCTATTAATCTTCATGATTTAACAGGATTCTAAACATCACAAAATGGGAGGAACACTTAACCACTGAAACAAAGAGCACCCTACCTTTTACTCCTGCAGTTTTGCCATTTCATTGTCTTATAGAACAGAACTGCACAACTCAGAGTGTAGGAAACGAACATTTATAGGCCTTTGTCAGGCCTGCAAGGTGGTGAGTTGAAAGAGCAGATGCTTTTCATGTGAAAAGGTAGAATGGCTCTCTGATGTTTTTACCACAAGACTACTTTCGGGAACTTTTTGAATGTCATTTTCCCGTTAAGAGCCTACAGTGTCACCTATACTGTCCTCTGGATCATTGTGAAATTTTTCTGTCATTGTTGTGCCAAACCAGGATATGGTGATGGAAGGGGTATCTCAGCAATCAATACCAGCTGCCTCTACAATGACTCATAATACTCATAACACTTTTTAATGATATAAAACAGATATTGGTGCACCCTTTTAGTCCAATCTTTATACTCTGCATAAGGTATGCCATAAATAATACAGATTTGATAATCTAATATCACATGCATCAGAAGATAGATATATATATATAAAATGAACTAAACATTTTTACACTTCCTGATTAAAGCCCACCTGTTTTAGGTTGTGACATTGCTAAGAACATTATTTGTTCTTTATGATATTATATATAACTATGTGCTTCGTGGTGGAGGAGGGTCAGTGCATGGAAAGGAAAACAGTGTTCACAGCTGTGAAAATTTGTGAAACAAACATCCTTGTAGAAGTGAATATGAGTTTCTAATTCAGGCCTTAAACTGTATATGTTGTACTTTCTGAATCTTCTAGTTTTTATTTTGCATGTAATGCCACATAATGTAGCTGCCCTGAAAATGAGGCAAAGTCACGGCCATCCTGTAATTTCAGGTTTTAAGAAAATTATCATAGATTATTATCATAACCCAGGTTGAACATTTTCACAGCTTTGCTTTTAAAAAATGAAAACAGGTGACAGTAGCAGTGACAGTTATTGGCATTTGACATCTTCCCTGTAGGTACCAAAACACTGTCTGTTTATCATGGAGCAGGAATCCGTGAGACCAGCTTCAATGGTCCAGTAAACCTCTGTTTATTTAGGTTTTTGTGTAATGACAAGTCTCGGTGGGAGGGGTACTCTAATATGACAGAATACCTATTATTATGCTTTGTAAAATTGCGTATACCATCCAGAAATAAAATATTTAATTTGAGGGGTAGGAATAATAATAATATTATGCATTTGGTACCAATTAGATGAGTTTAATTTTGCTAATGTTTATATCAGATTCTTCTTAAAGTTTGGGTTCCTTCATTCTTAGAATGTTTCAATAATTTATCTTAATATGAAGAATGGCCTCCCTAATATGTTTTATTAGGTAAGGGCTTGATGCCCACACAGCTCTGAAGCCCTGGGGGTTGGCATCTCTGTGTTGCCATTTACTACTAGCTTCCTGATTTTGGCCAAATGATGTAAATCCTCTGCTTTGTGTCTGACATACATAATTTTTTGGGAGATGAGATAATGAAGGAACCAAACATAGAATAGTGCCTGAGGCAAATTACATGTTTTATAAATTTAGCCATCAATATTAGAATATGGCTAATCTTTTTACCTAAACCTATCTGAGGGAAATTTGGGACAGTTTCACTGATAAATATATGTTTCTTATTGAACAATTGTTCCTGCAAAAGAAGTCCTTTGGTTAAAGGGACTTTATCTGATTAGCTTGTAGATGCAGCTAGAAATGTAAAACTTCAGTTGTTATCAATCATGTATATCCTGAAGATAAATCCCATTATCATCTAATTTTGGATAAAAGAATGAGTTAAGAACAAATGTTATTAAAGTGAGAGAAGGATCTTGAGGCTCTTTATATCTATAAATAATTTGGTACATAATAATCATGTGTCCAATACATAATTGTTGAGCAACCATTATATACTAGCTAAATAGGCCAAACATCTATTATAAAACTATATGCATAATGCTGATAATGCCTATCATCACGGAATTTACATTCTATTTCAAAACTTTTCCGAAGTGCTCTCTCCAGTTGACTGTGATCCACTAACTTCCACAAAATTTGTGATATGTACACTTTTGTTGTAATTATCAGAAGACTTTGACCTGTAGCTTTTGTTTTAAAGGAAATTAAATAAATGCTCTTATTTATTTGATAAATGTTCATTATTGCTTATACTCTGCTACTAAGTAGTGGTGACAATTTTCCACCTTATAAATGTAAATGAATTATATCTTCATAGCAAGCATGTTAAGTAGGTATTATTATTATTATTCCCATTTTATAGATGGAAACCTGAAACACAGAGCAATTAAGTAACATACAGCTAGCAAGTGTTATGGACACAATTCATATCCAAGCCATCTGATTCTAGAGTTTGATGTCTGAATCATTAAACTTTACCAAGCAAGGCTATCCCTGATTCCAGTGTGAACTAAAAATGTTGGTCTCAGAAAAGTGAAAATGTGTCCAATGTCATTAAGAATTTCACCTTCATTTCTAAGCTTCTTTCTTTCTTTTTAAAAAGATTTTATTCATTATTTTTAGAGAGAATGGCAGGGAGGGAAGAGGAAAGGGAGAGAACCATCAATGTATGGTTGCCTTTCACTTGCCTCCAGCCACAGACCTGGCTGGAGACCTGGCTTGCAACCTGGTTATGTGCCCTGGCTGGGAATTGAACCAGCAACCTTTGGGTTCCCAGGCTTGCACTTATCCACTGAGCCACCTGCCAGGGCTATTCTTTCTTGTTTTGACCAAATATTCTCATTCTATAATATACAAAGGACCACTGATGGATATTGTTCTGAGCTTTGCAGTTCTGGTTCCTTGTTCTCCAAGCAACCTCTATAGGACTATATTATACTTCAGTGCCAACATGCTTATCACAACATTATTTTTTATCCCTGCTTCTTGTAAAATATTTCAAATTTTTTTCATTTGGTTTTCTTTCCTGCAGCCACATGCACTTTATTTTATGAAGAGATAGCTTAACATAGTGGAATAACAATAGCTAATGACATTTAAAAGGATCTTTTTTATCTTGTACTGGCACTGGAATAAATACTTGACATGCATAATCTCATTTAATTCTCATAATTATTAGATAGGTTTGGTACTGCTTTTATCTCCATTGGGTAGTTATAAAATCGAGACTTTTAACAAATTAAGTAGGCCAAAGCATTCGATGGGGTGGAAAAAGAGCATGTTGGGATTTAAGTATGGCTCATGAGATGCCAAAGCCCAAACTGAACCACTGGTGGTGGTTGAGAAGCAGAGACCTGGCTTTCTGTTGGGGTCCAGCTAGACAGTGTGTTCCTCGGTGAGTCACTCAAACAAAGTCTCTGCGTTTCCATTTAGCTATCTTGAGTTTAAAATACAGAGTATTTTTTATTGGTTATACACCTATTTATAGTGGTACTATATGCCAAAACCTATGCTAGGAATATGAGGTATAAGGATGAGTAAAATATTATTCTTTAATGGCCTTCGGATGTAATGATAATATATATTTAATATATATATATATATATTATATATATAATATAATTAAGAATTGAATGAATCAACAGCCAAGCTCTGCAGAATAGAATCCATATTTTAGCATTATAAACACACATATTACTAATGCATAAGTAAAGACTAAGAGGGCTAGAGAATGTGTTATGTAGAAGGGTCCCTTATAGTCAGGAATCTATTTGTTTACCTTCCATGTCCACAGCAGAAATCCATGCTGAGAACATTTTGCAGGATAGACAGAGGGTCAGTCCTGAAAATTCCTTTCTCCATGGACTCTGACACAAAGTCACACATCTACAGAGAAATGACATTTGGCAATCCCTAACTGTATTTCAGGGAGGATATAATAAGATAGGCTGAAATAAGATAGGCCAGACTATATGCATTTTCTTTTTATTTTGCTGGTCATATATTATAGTCTACACAGGTAACTAGACTTTTAATCAAGACTTTACATATTTTTTATCATTTCTACAATATTGATAAGAATCAATGAATGATTATGCATAAAGGTAGCTATAATGTGTTTGAATAAATGTTAACAACTAAGGACCACTTACTAGATATTACAGTATCATTAAAAAAGAATATTAAACATTTGACAAAGTTATCTGTATCATCTATTCATTGACTTGGCATGCTTATCTTAAGAAGTTGCAAAGAAATCTAAGTTAAATTTCCATGAGTGACTAATGTAATTAAAGGAATTCTTTGCAGACAGATATTAATATTAATATCATTTTCTTCCAGAAACACTTCACAGCTACATCATTTATAATGTTAAATTTAGGCAAGTCTTGACCTGTACTTACTAGTTCAAAATTGATCCTTCAAAAACAGTTCTTAAACCTGGTGTTTCTCTACATTTCAATGAGGCAGCATCACAAGAGAATTGCAGCAAAAGAGAGAAAGAATTGAAACATATTTTTAAAAGTAGCTATCGCTCTGATGTTTTAAAGTGACATTTTCCTCTGTGATTTGGCTGGTTTTGTTTAGTAGTTGATTCTTCTTCCTGTCATGTACTTGGTTTTAACCTTTGGACTTCATCTTTTTGAGTTCATTGTTTAATTACAGGGCACAGAATCCTCTGGGCCATGTCTCCAAGGCTCTCTTGACCTCACCAGCAGACTCAGAGCTCTGTTCTCTCATCTTGACCTTGAGTTAGAGGGATGGGGTATAGAGGTCCAGCTCCTGCAGGTTCAGCATCCTTTCAATTATGTTTCTAGTCTGGACCTGGCTGCCATGACCTGCTTTATGGTCTTTGGGATTCAGAGTCCTGTCCAGTTGAGTACCTTTCTCTGAGCCTGAGTCCCTGGTTTTAAGTGCTATTAAGGAAGATGATGCCTCTCAAATCAGTTTATTTTGGGGTTATTGTCCTGATTTTTGCCATTCAAGTTCCATTTACATTACTACCTTTATGGTACTCTATTATTAAGGTAAATGAAATCACCTTATTTTTCACTTATTTCTTAAAAATCATTTGGTTTGAAAAGCAAACCTAGTATTTCTTTCCTGTGTGGAAAAGAAATATTGCCCACCTAAAAAAAAATAGTAACTACAGAATGAAACTCAGTGAAGAGACAAACCATGTGATCAGTCTCTTCAGATATTGTTACAGGTCTGAGAACGGTCCTCTGTTTGATAATGAGGGTGAGGAGGAAATGGAGAGGTGTTTCTAAAATGTCAATAAACTGAAGCTTTCCACTTTCTGACTATCAGAATGACTAAAAAATTAACCAAGATCTGTGTCAGGTGACAAATTGAGACAGCAGTAAAAAATTTCCATACCCTTACATGTCTAACACAGATTTTTAAACCAGCAGTAAATTTAAATACAATAACTGCCAGCAGCTAAGTAAGGGGCATGTGATGAAATAAACTTCTGAAACTAATGACTAGGGGTGGAGCAGAAGATTCTGGAACAGAGTGATTCTATTACTTCCTGGCATGAGTAGAAATTTTAAAAATTCAAATAATTTTTTTTTTCATTTTAAGGGATAGAAGAATATTCCTAGTTTAGGACTCTGTATAATTTTATTTATTTAAAATATTTTATTTATTATTTTTAGAGATAGGGGAAGGGAGGGAGGCAGAGAGGGAGAGAAACATCAATGTATGGTTGCCTTTCACCTGCATCCAGCTATGGACTTGGCTGGAGATCTGGGTTGCAACTGGTTATGTGCCATGGCTGGGAATCAAACTAGCAACCTTTGGGTTTGCAGGTTGGAACCAATCCACCAAACCACATCAGCCAGGGCTTTATAATTTCATATAGCATGCTCTGTTGTGATTTTAGGCTTTTTTTTTTTTTAAATGACACTTCATTAAACATAAGATAGACAAATTGATAAGGTAAAACCTGTCATGAGGAAGGTTATGCAAGAATCATACCTGTAATTAATTGAAAAGTCTTTATATTACGAACTGCTTGCCTCTATGGTCTCTGAAGCTCATTTTTATTTATATACCCTAAACTATGCTCAACATCAGTTACAAAATTCTTTCATAAAAAGTTGCCAAAGCCACACAGTTCAAAAGGAAGTCCTTCCAAGCTGAGATTTTACAAAGCACATCTTATAGGTAATGATATATTAAATAAAAGGTTACTTTAATAATATTTTTTTGCCAGCACAGCTTCAATGCCATATAAATGTTTCCTATTCAATTACCTTCTTACATTTTTCATCTTCACTGATTTTTCAATGATCAGAATTTCTTTCTCTTAAACCCCACTACATTAATCCACCAAAGTGCTTTTTTCATTAGATGAAGTTTCCCACCCAGAATATTGCCATGGAGGATGATGACCTTTCTTATTGCTCCACCTTTAGGCTGTTATTTGTGAAGATATTTTTATTCCTTCACTCTCTCATTATTTTAGAAGCATAGGAGTTTACTGTATGGAAGGAAAAAATTAGAAATCAACCAGAATCAGACTCTTGAATCCTTCAAAGGATCCTTCTCTGTCTATCCTCAACCCCTTGCAGTTTACTTAATTAATATCCTTTCCATTGAGTTATTACTCTCTGTATTTTCTCACTGGTATGCTCATTTGATGTAGAGTCAAGCTAAAAAAAGACTATAAAAGAAAAGAAATAATCCAATTGTAGTAGGCATCGAAAGATCAAGCAAGGAAGAGGGAAAGTATCAAAAGCTTCCTCAGAAGGTTGAGGACTGAGAAGATTAAACAAAGGAACAAAATGCCTTGAAAACCTAACCTTAGTATGAGCCCCTTATCCCAGAAAGTAGGCAGAGAAACTTGCTTCTTTGATTCAGCTTTCATGTGGTTGTTTATCACATTACCTCAGTATTTTGATGACACAGAGTTAAGTGCTTTCTCAGCAGCATCCTCCATCAAAAGAAGAAAGCAGAAACACCCTTACTCTGGGCTGGTAGTGTGAGCAAGGAGCTCTTTTGAATTGAGGGGAAATAAATATCTCTGTCTCCAAAAATCTTTTCCTTCCTGCCCCTAGAATGTCTATACAACCTTGCTTCTTTCAGATTGAATTGAAAGTTATACTCCTCAACAAAGTGTGAGAGCACCTGATGTGGGCTGGGCCACATTTAGCCAGCATACATTATTAGATAGCATGAAAGGTGGGACAAGTGGGACCATAGGAAGCCTAAAGTATCACATGATGCTTTATAATTTAGCTGAGGCTAGTTGTGTTGATCAAACAGTTCCTAGACTAACAGGTGTTCACTGGGCTCTGTATTGCAAGGTAGACAGGCTACTGTTGGAAGGAAATATTTTACTTTACAAACATGAATGGCAGTGAAGAGAATACATGGATAAATTGTGATGGGATGCATAGCAAGATAGTGACTATTGGTGCAATTCTGGTTTTGAAAAGGGGAAGGTCCCCAAAAGCTAAACCAGTCCGCTACCTTTCCTTAAAAAACAAGGGACTAGACCTGGAAATAACAAGCAGAGTTCTAGGCAGAGAATGTGTTTTGGGTGTTTTGTATAGGGGGTTGAGGTGGGTAGAAAGGAAGGCAGAATGAGAAAGGCAAAAAGGTCAGGAAATTTAATAATGGTTACAACTGGGCAATTCTAGCTTTCTCAAGCCTGGTAGCAACTGCTGAAGCCCTTCCTGAAATATTGAAAGATTGAAAGAAAAGTTGGTCTTCAGACAGTTAATAAAAATGGCTAAAGACATTGCCCAATTACATTCAATAGATGCATGTTTATTGAATGAATTGAATAGAGGTAGCTATTCATGACTTAAAGCTTGAGAGAGGACCAGAAATGTCCCAAAACTTTATCCTTGAAATACAGTGAATACATTGGAATACATTAAATTTGTTGCTATGAATCTTAAACTTTCCTAAAACCTGCTGTTGAACAAATTCTACAGATATATGGGGTTATTTTTTGGGGGGAGGGGAGTTCATTTTTCTTCTGGGGCTGCTTCCAATTTCAGAAGCTGTTCTGTGCAGCATTGCTCAAGAAATTAAAAAAGAATTTGCTTCCAAGTGCAGATATTTGATACGGTGGTTTAAATGTTACAGATACAGATGCACAAATCAAATTTAAGTCTAGGTATATATGCGCCAAGAGGAGAATGCCCAGGTCTCCTAACGCACATGAAAAAGGCTGTGTTTGTTATAAATATACACGTGTGAGTATGCATGTGTGTTTCATGTTGCTGATTATTTACAAGATAAAGCTAAGCAGTAGTTTCTCCTCCCCTTATTTCATTGTTTAGGCCCTTAGGAAGCTTTTTCTGATCCTCAATATAAAACATTCACCCTTAAGACACCCCATGACACTCCTTCCAAACCCACACTGTTCTTATGCTTTCCTGAGATGTTTCTTCATAACACTGGGAAATGATTTCATTTATTTTCTTCCTTTCAGAGCAGGATAAAACTCCATAAAGGTGAAGAATTGTATTACTTTGGTTATTTTATCTAGAATAGTGTTTGACACATTGTTGGTGCTCAATAAACACGTGTTGAATTAATGACCACATGCATTTTCTAGGTCCTTCCTTTTAGAAAGAATATGACAAAAGCAATTGAATTTGGAGAAACATCTTGATGGCTCTTAACTATCACAACAATATAGAAAAGTGAGTGTTGAGGGTAAAGACATTCTCTCTGATTGAAAAAAGGAAGCTTGATAATGATAACAATACATTATGAAAGGGAAGCTGAAAACTTGGCCGGACATTTTATTAAATGCATATGGGGCTTCACCATCTCTAATTTCAAGAGCTATTGGGTGCCTACAATTGTCACTTGGCAGTGACATTTGTTCAACTCTTCTTGCCTTTTCAAATCATCTTGAATCGGTTAGGCTATAATTCCTCAAAGTTCTTCATAATGCTCCCGTAACACATAGAATTTATACTGTCTTAGCTGGTTCACTCACTTGTATGAGGGAGCTTGCCAGCCTCATTGACCACTGCTGCACAGTGCTTAAAAGATTACCTGATGTATTGACAGACTCAATATTGTTCAAATTAATAAAAATATTCATCCTTCAGACTGCACATTGAGAAATTTGGTCTTAGAAACAAACTCCCTGATAGTTTAGAGAAAAAGAGCCTAATAAACTAATTAAATAACATTCTCTATATCCTAAACTATGTGATCTGTTTGCTTTTAAGGCAGCATTATTATAATTATAAAGATAGATATTAAAAGTACCATGGAATTAGGAAGTTTAGTTATATTGACAGGACTTTCAGTTACTGACCTTTAGAAAAATTTCTTCCAGATAAAAATCTTAAGGTCTATTTGCTTAAGCATCTTTTGGATGATTTAATGCTTTAGATTGTTGTTTTTTATTCATTTCCCTCACCTTTAATGGCCATTTTTAGGCTCTGGACAAATATCTCAGCATTTACAACAAGAAGCTTAATATCACATGGTTTATCATTCAGTTTGTGAGATTTAAGAGTTGTGAACAGTTTGAATTAGGTTTTGCTAGAAATCAGTGAAAAACAATGAAATGATTTTTTAAAGAAAAAGTGACTTTCCTCCTGCCAATAAAACTTCCCAAAGTCAATACGTGTGGCTTTGATTTCAAAAAGAGACATTAAAAGTGGCAGATATAGGGCTGTGCAGGCAAAGAGTGAAAACAGAAAACAAAGGAAATTGAACAAAATAGGAACATTTCTTTATTAAAATTGTCAATAAAAGTGTCAGAGGTCCAGTCCAGGGAAAGACATCCATCTAAGCATTGGGTGCAGCAGGTATATTGGGGGAGGTACTGAGAAAACAGGGCTGAAGAAAGCAAGATTGGACAGGAGGAAGATGAGGTGCAAAGCTGCTGAAAAGGGCTCAGACAAACCCCATGGGGAGCTGTGGACCTAGCATGACCCTTCAAAAGTTGGGAGGCCAGACCCTAATACTGCTGGATGGAGTGGTCATGAGACCAGCTTCTGTGAGGGGCCACCACAGTGGGCTCGGCTGAGCACGGGACCTGAAGAGGGACTCCACTGAGAGTCATTCGTCCACACCACTGGAGCTAAGGAAATCAGTGACTCAATTTTTTTAAAAAGATTTTTATGTATTATTATTTTTAGAGAGAGGGGATGGGAGAGAGACAGCAATGTACGGTTGCCTTTTGCCTGCCTCTAGCTAAGTCCTGGCTGGACACCTGGTTATGTGCCCTGTCTGGGAATCAAACCAGAGACTTTTGGGTTTGCAGGTCAGCACCTTATCCACTGAGCCACCAGCCAGGGGTTCATTGACTCAATTTAGACAGAGAGCCTGGGCCACACATCAGCATCTGCAGCAGTGAATTTTATGTTACTAGAAAGTGATACTCACAAAACCCTTCCTTAGGTTTTATTCAGGAAACTCCAACACACACACCACACACACACACACACACACACACACACACACACACACACACACAGAAAAGAGAAACGCTGCTTCCTTTAAAAAGAGAGGCCAGGAAATAAAAAACTGCATGGCCTAGTGAAAGGGAATTGTCACAGTGTGAGCTCCTTGAGATAAAGGAGTCTGCTTGTTTGGTTTTCCACTTATGAGTGAAAATGGCCTGCCACCCGTGTTCCAAACTTATTGATTGATATCATGACTGCATCAATTATTCTTACACTCTTTTTTAAATCAACAAGAGCCAATTTTCTATGAAAACAATAGGCAAATAATCACCTTTGGTTATTTGGCTGGACCTTTTTTAGCTTCCTTTCCCTAATGAATGACGTTTATCCATTACAGCTACCTATGCCATACCTATGAGGGACTGAGCAGCCTTCTCAGAAGGGAAAGAGAGGGATCACCTAAAGGAATCATTCTGGGTTTTCATTAGGCTCAAGTTGAATTCCCAGGGCTCTGAGTCAGTTTGGTTTCAAATTGGACTTGGTAACTTAATAGCTACTTCTCTACCACTTCTCTACCACTCTCACTCCCAGGTTCTTGACTACAAAATTGGAGCGTTAATAAAAACCTTACAGGCTTATTGTGAGTTTAATTACAGCTGTCTGCAGAGCTAAAAGAATACTTGGGAAATTTTGTTAGTAATTATATTGATGTAGGAAATTCCTTTTTTACACAGAACCTAGAAATCATAAAGGAAGAGTTTGTGTGTGGTATTTTTTTATTAACTTTGCAGAGAGCTTTAATTTGTAAGACAGAAACAAGATATTTGTAATACTTAAAGGAGGGCTAATATTTAAATATATCAAATCATTTTAATAAAACATGTAAAACCAGGCCAAGAGCCCCATTAAAAAAATGATAAAAAGACATACTTGTAGTTTTAAGGAAACAAAATAGAAATGATATATAAATATCTGAAAAATGCTTTTGTTCCACTTGTGACCTGTTATTGTATATCTCTATTCCTTCAGACATGCTTTCCTCTGGCTGAATTACCTTCCCCCCACCTTTTTTTTTTTTTACCGTAGAAAACACCCTTTTATCCCTCAATGGGCAGCATAGGTGTAACATGTCCTTTAGAAGCTTTTAGACAGACACACTCCTGTTCCCAAAGGGACTGCTGTTGCTACGCTTTTACAAAACAATGAGGTAACACTCTGCATGTCTGTTTCTTCACTAGATTACCATCTATGATGCATAAACCATTCCCATTATATTAACAATGGCTGGTCTTTACACACAGAAACCGCATATATGTACTTAGTACATAGGAGTACATTTTTCTCATACTGTAAGTGCAATTGTGGTGAGGATAGGGAAAGAGAATGCCTTGTTCTATACAATCCTACAAAGTCCCCAACCAGGGACTCTATTGCATTTAACACATGGCTGCAAGGCCAACCAGAATGCCAATATTAGTTGGCAGAAGAGAATAAGAGAGAGGAAGGGAAGGGGAGAGAGGAGAGAGGAGAGAGGAAAGAAGAGAGAAGAGAGAGGAGAAAGAAGAGATGTTCCATGAGTGGCTGCAAGGTTTTACAGGCCAGGCTTGGGTGATGCATGGAAAACCCTTTCACATTCCCTTGGCAAGAATTTAGTCATATGGTCACTCTAAATAAAAGAAAGCATGAAACCTGAGTCTAGGTGTGTGCCCAATAGAAAAGGGAAATGGATGTGGTGAATAACTAATCCTTTCCAGTGATCATTAACTTTCCTAGCAAACTGAATTACATTAATGTGTAATTGCAATACATCACAGCACTGGACTAGGTCTATAGGACTGTACCAGAAGTTAGGTCTTTAAGAGTCTCTATGGCTACTTTATATTTTAGGGAAGAGCCTCACTTATGATGTAGGTCTTATGCTTGCTATCATATTTACTTCCTACGAGGGTGAAATAATGACCAGAATCATTGCCAAATTTATCTATAACTTATAATTTTTAATTCAATTTATAAGAAAGTTATCTAGGAAACTCTGACCTATTTCTACCCCTCCATCAGCCTAAGAATTTAATCATTCTTAAGTATTAAATTTAATTGTTCCCTTTAATTCACTCAACAATTTATTAGAATGAACATGCTAGATTAAAACTACTTAATTACTACCTTTCCCCTATGTATCAATGTTCATCATGAAAACAAGATCACTTGAGAAAAGCCCCTTTCAATGAAAACAACAATAGCACAGCCTCATTAACTACACTTTCATCTCATTTGTAATACAAACATAAGATTTTTTATCATGTTAGAAAAATACCAGATTTAAAATTAAAATGAAAACCCTGCAATTCTTGGTCCTACCAGATTCAGTAAGCTTTTTTTAGATGTACTAGATATTTTTCATATAAATTATGATCATTTAGGTGTTTGATAAATGTAAATTTCAAATATGCCCAGAAAAGAAAATGATCAATCAATAAGTATTCTAACATTAGAAATTCATAATTTCAGCTGAGGATCTGAAAACAGATCAGGAATCAGATGTTTTAAGAAATTTGACTCAAAATTACTGAGGTAAGCTTCTCCAACATCTGGGGTTTTCATATTTCCCAATGAGTAATAAGTGACCAGAGTAAATATGGTTTGGTTAAATATCCACTTGTTTAACTCCAGAGTTGAGTAGGTTTCCTCTTACAGTCATAGTTTTCCAGTAAAAGATAATAATCAATCAGCAAAACCATTGTGTTTAATCTCCTAATCCTCATAAGGTTCTTTTATAATTATTTTTACAATGTTTGGCTCTTAAATAAAATTTTGGTAAGAGTTGCTTTACATCAGCTTGCTGTGGTCTATGTAGGTAAAAATACTTATTTTAAAATACATTCCAATGAAAGTGAAATATAAAAAGACAATGTTTATGCTTAGTGAAATAAGCCAGGCAATGAAAGACAAATACCATAGGATCTCACCTAATACAGGAACCTAATGAACAAAACAAACAAACAAACAAAATAGAACCAGAGTCAGGAAATAAGAAACAGACTGACAGTGACCAGAGGTGGGGGGAGGAGGAGAAGAATGGAAAGAAAGGAAAGAGTTTAGTCAAGGAACTGGTATAAATGACCCATGGGCATGGATTACATGTGGTGATTGACTGTGGGAGAGGGTTATAAGTGGGTGGGGCAGAGGAGAGCAACAGGACAAAAATAGAACAGCTATAATAGAACAATAAAAAATAAAT
Source organism: Noctilio leporinus (assembly GCA_004026585.1). Lineage (NCBI taxonomy): Eukaryota > Metazoa > Chordata > Mammalia > Chiroptera > Noctilionidae > Noctilio > Noctilio leporinus. The sequence continues at coordinate 643,594 of PVIW01000230.1, read as the reverse complement.
TAATATAAAAAGGACAATGTATTAATCTTTAATCATTGAAAATCTTTGGAGAAAAAAGTAGAAATAGGCAAGCTACAACAACTATGAGAATACCAGTTATCATGCAAATATATGTGTAACTTTTACTTGGTTTATTTCATCCTAAGGAAGCAGAAAATACTTCATCATGAATAGAATTTCTTTTGTAATAGGACATTCATCACTAATATAATACAAGCCTCTTTGGAGTAGACATTATTACTGATGAGTGAAAGGCAGCTTTTGAAAGGACTAAAACTGAAGGTCATTTTCACCTTTCTTATTTTTGAAGACCTCACAAAAGCACAGAAAAGTTCCAGGCATTGTTCTTTCCTATTATGTCTATGGATATTAAGTCTGAAAGCTAATGATTTCACCTGTTATATGAATTTCACAGTCTTTAATATCAAGAAAATTATAGCATCCTCTCATTGTTTATTATTATTTTTTGCAACGGCCAACAAGTAATACAGGACTTAACCATTTATTGAATAGAAGTGAGTGGTAATTGGACAGTTTATAATTGGGCATTTTACATAGATAATTATCTAAAATAGAGGTCAGTAAACTATAGTATATAAACCAAATCCAGTCATCTACCTGTTTTTGTATAGCCTATGAGCTTAAAATGTTTTTTACATTTTTACTATAAAGAAACAAAAAGAATATTTTGTGATACATTAGAATTATATGAAATTCAAGTTTTAGTGTCATTTTATAGTCTTATAAAAATTTAGCTACATATTTATTTGCATATCATCTACAGCTTCTTTTGCATAAGAATGGCAGAGTTGAATAGTTGTGACAGACACAATATGTCTCCCCAAATCTAAAATATTTACTATTTGACCCTCTTTAATAAGTTTGTTGACTTCTCATGTAAAGAAAATTGGAAATTAGAGCATTTTTCATTCAGAGAAATGAAGAGTTCAGTAAAACTATTTCCCCTAAGACTAGTGAAATGTATATGGTATTACATCCCTGGATGATATGATTAAGATTAGATTTTCATTTTTCACAAGTGTTTCTTGCTGAGTCTTAACAACATTAACCTGGTAATTAGTTCCTCACATCTTTAATTTCTGAATCCTGAAGAAAAAGTAAGGGGACAGAGGACATGAAAAGAAATATATCTATAATGAGTCATAGAAAAATGTAAACACCTTATTTTCTAATAATATTAAAATATCTACACATTTCCCTTGGTTGTATTGTGCTTTTCACTTGCAAAAATGCTGATTTAGCACAAAGGATATATATTTAATGACACCAAAAACTTGGAACCTTACTATAGGATAATATGTAGCATATTAAATATAAGAAAGGAATATGAGTTTTATAATACTGTTGATAGTGACAGTGCAATGAAAGGAAATCAAATGAGATAGAATAAATATATAAGCATTTGAACAAACTATAATGCCCATTCCTCCCTTGGTTCTGTGATTTGGCTAAAATATCTTCATCTATCATTGAAACCTGTAAACTTCCAGTGTTAGTTTAGACTTGCTGACAGTTGCGTGGGACGAATGGTGTCAAAAGTACAGCCATGCACTTTGCAGCCCTTAGTTAAATGTCACTCACATTTTCTAACACAAGCCTTTTATTGACTGAGATTTCACTTAAGAGGCAAAGATTGGCGTCCCAGTGGCCTAGTGGGTTTTGATTGGTTATTTGTTTTGATGCTGAGTCAAATAAATGCCCAAGTTCATCAAGAGATTCCCAAATGCTTTTGAATGTTCAGGGTATAAATAAAACTTTGACTTTGAAAGGACAACAAAGTTGATTTCATTTTACAAGACCTATATTATGTCATTAGAGGCACCATTTTTAAAATAGTCCCCATGTAGATTACTTAAAAAAAGTGAATCCTGGCCAGTATTCTGACATTGGCTTTTCCTAATGAAGTTAAGGCAAAATTGTTGCCATTAGTTATGAAGTAGATTGATGCTTCAGGGTATATTTTGAGAATAAAGACTTTAAAACAAGTGAGATACTATATCCACCTAAATACACTACAGACAAAATGTGTTGTGTTGTGACAAATTGCAATGTGGCTTTTAAACATGTAACTACTAATTTTCAGCTCTTAACACTTCTTGATATTGGATATTGTAGCAATTATAGGCAAGTTGACCCTAAAAATCATCATTTATATAAATACCTATAGTGAGTAAAAAAAAAGTCTGATATTTGCATTTTAAACATAAATTATCTAAAAAATTTACATGTAAAAAGCTAAAATCAAAGGTATTAAAATTGGGCATACATGTTAGCTTATAATTATACAAATATTGATGTCCTTATTAATAAAATAGGATTATTTATTATAGATATAGTATATGGAGGCTGTATTTATGTAGAACAGGTTCAAGGAACTAGGAAGCCCTTAATAATGGGTTACATGTTATTTTTAGTAGGAATAGTTGCTTCCTTTTCACAATTATCACCATCTCAACCTCACTCTGCCTGGGTGAGTAACAGAGAGAAAAGTCCAATCTGGACTGTTATGAATCAGCTGGGATTATTTACCAAGTATTTTTTTAAAACCTGAGATTGTAGTTTCATGACTAGATAAAATAATAAACTCATTAGAATCACATTATCCAATAATGCATGTTATTTTAATATATCTATTTTGAACGTATTATTCCAAAGACTTATTTTCTACTAGGTCTCCACTGTTTTTACAGCAACAAAATAATTATCAAACAAGTAAGTACGTTAGTATTTTTTAATGTATTAATCCTGCAAGCCAAAAGTACGAATAACCACTATAGGTTATTTGAACCCAGGAACAATTTCTAAGCATAGATCTTTTGAATAGGGACAAATTTCAAGGTCCTTTTGATGTGAACCAAATACCTCCATTAATGTTTTGGTCAGGACCAAATATCCAGTAATTGGAAAAAGCATAGTGCTGCATGAGAAAAAAGAATGGAAAAGATACTCATACCAATTATAAAATATGCATTTACCCAAACATTTAAAAATAAAATCAAGCACACTAAACACATTAGAATGACCACATACAAGAGAGGAAAAGAGTAGGGATAAATTTTAAAGAAAAGAGTAAACAGAAAAATGGCATGAGAGGGGCCTAATGCAAGCCAGTTGATGACAACAAAGGATTTATAGTAACTCTGATTTATACACTTCAGAACCAATAAATAAATGCATGTGAACTAAAAAGAACATAGTAAATTACTCCCAGGTTCTAGTAAGAGGGGCTATGGTCAGAGGATGGGTGCTAGCAGTGTCATTATTAGGAGCTCTGAAGGCTGACCACGTGGACATGGATATGATACCAGAGACAGTACAAGAGATAGGCAGGGAGTTATTATATACACGATGCTTTCAGAATGCAAAGAGAAGACACACATTTTTGGAAGCAAAACCAAAAACAGATGCAACAGAGACAAAGAGCTACAGATGACCTTACCCAATTAACATCAGCCACCATCCAAACTATGGCTGTATGAGCAAGGGGTTGCCGGCTGAGGTTCTGTTAGGTTGTGAAACATCTTGGTTAAACTGGTGATTCATTCATAGACAGATTAGCAACCATAGACCTTAAACCTTTGGGGAAAGAGACAGATTTGATGATGAGGTTTTGGTATCTTGCTTTTTTTAGAAATTTAAGGAAAATAATGTACTCACTTCTGAGCAATTTAGAAATGAAACATAGATTTTGCACCAGTGCACCTGCTTCACTTCTGCCTTGTTTGTCCACAAATGCAGGCATCATTTAATCTTTAATTCCACCAACATTAATTAATTGTTTGGGCTTGACACTGTGTGCTAAGAATATAAATCTATAAATGTTTTGGTCTTTTAACTCAAATATAAATACTCTTCATGTACAATAAGTAGAGCCAAGATTTTAAATAAAGGGGGAAGAAAACAGGAATATCTGAGCACCAGAAAAGAAGGAACTAAGCAGATGGAACAGCACATGCAAAAGCAGAGGTTTAAAATAGTTTGACTCTCTATGGAATGTTGAGAATATTTTCTAGCAAAAGGGTTTGGTACTTAGAGAAGGGATGTAGTTAGTGCAGCTAAGAGTGGGTTGTAAGTTGTTTTAGATACCGTGATCTGGTATCTAACAGGAGAAAGCATCTCCAGTTTTTAGCAGAGAATGACATGATCCACTTTGTATTTTGAACAATAACCTTGTCAATGAACCCTCCCTTGGTTAAGAATTAGAGTAGCCCTCAAATATAGGCAGAGGGCCAAATAATAAATGCACTTCACCTGTAGAGAGAAAGAATATACTCCAATTACTTCCCCACTCACCTCAAGTGGTCATAACACATTCCTCTGAAAAATGTCTGTTTTGAAATCTACTCATGTCTCATGGACAGATTCCAAATCCCAAATATTTATTTACCGAGCCAACCATGTTTGTACTTTTCTCCTCTTCTATTGTAGGGCTTGTTTCTGCTACCACTTATGTATTTGATATTTTTGTATTAATTTTGAAATTAAATAAAAAATTAGGTTCCTGTTTTTATTGTATAAAACCGGTGTATCCTGGAGATGCCAAGGAAAATGTCAGAAGTTTGAGGATAGCTAGCAAATGGTTTTATTCCTCTTCCTCTAATTTCTTCATTAACACAAACAAACAAGGGGAAAAAAGGAACAGAGAGGAGAGGAGGGCACAGAGAAAAGGAGGGCCAGGGGAGAGGAGAGGAGAAAAGGAGAAAAAGCAAAGAGATTGATGGCTGAATATTTTAGAAAAATATCTTCACCTGTGAAATGTGACAAAGGATACTGAGACAGAAAATCTGAGATACGTTATTTCCTTAGGCAGGTTAATCTTGTGGTATGCCTAAGAGGCTTGGAATTTTTTTCTTCGTTACATATAAATTCAGTGAGATTTTTAAAAAGTTTCTTCTCTTTTAAAAAGGATGAATATACACATACATATAAGTTCATACATATACTTATGTGTTACTTCAGTGTCCACTCCCTCTATCCCCTTCACTTTAGCTTTAGCTAGACTGTTATTTAGATTTAAACCATGGCTTTTTGCCACTAGTCTGACATACATTTTTTACAAAACTTTTAGATAAGGAACATCATCCACAAGAGCAAATAACTGTATACATTATAGGTACTGTTCTAGGAAACTCTGATGCTATTTATTTGGCTGCTCAATATCAATATGATTATATGATAAAGGTACAAAATATTGATCATTTACCGCCTCAATTATTATGTTTATTTTTATTAAAGTAAGCTTATGCTAGAAATGTTGGAAAATTCATGGGCTATAAAAGCATTATGAATAACCTTTCCTTCTTTTCTGGCAGGACCTTTTGTATAAATCACTCCTATCTTGGTTTTATGTATTCCTAGATCCTGCAAAGTAAAATTTTATTTCACTTATAAATAACATGGACATATTCTCATATGATAAAAAAAAATCTCATACAAGCCTCACGTTTTATGGATGTAAATTACTCCGTAACAATGATGTTCCCATTTGAAAGACTTTAGGGCCCGGAGGTTATGAGCCCGAGCTCCAGAGACAGATGGCATGAGCTTTAATTACCAATTTACAGTATCGGTGCTTAAGCTCAGGCAGCTTCCTGACCATGCACTGTCTCAGTTTCCACATGTGAAAACTAGGACTAAAACACATACCTGCTTCATAGGGGTGTTCTTCTAATTAGGTTTTATGTATAGAGAGCATATAAAACAGTGCCTGGAATGTGGTACATACCATACAAGATATTATCATTATTATTATTTTTAATTTTATTGTTATTGTATTATTATTAATTTTTAAAATCCCACATTGTTAGACATTTAGATCATTTTCAACTTTATGGACTTTTTGATAATCATATGCTTAACACATTTGAATCTAAATCTTTCTAAGAACATCATGGTCAAATGATTTGTGATTTTGATATATGTACACTGCAAAATTGCCTTCCAGTAAATTATAAAACTTATACTACCAACTGTCAGCTTGTGAGAGACTGTTTGATAAGCATAAAGAGGTTCCATAATTAAGTAGACTGTATTTTATTGGCAGTGAAATTAAGTATTTATTTTTATTGGTTAATGATGCTTTAATTTTAAAAATTGCCATTATTTTTCTTTCGAGTTTCTTCTTTTTGACAGATTAAAGTTTTAATGCTCTATAGATAATAATATTTAATTTTTTTACTTATTACCAAAATCAACCAGTTTTGTGGCTTATATTTGAATATCAAGAGTTGAAGCCCTGGCTGGTGGCAGAGTGGATAAGTACTGGCCTGCAAACCCAAAGGTCTCTTGTTCGATTCCCAGCCAGGGCACATAAGCAGGTTGCAGGTCCGGTCTCCAGCCAGGTCTATAGCTGGAGGCCAGTGAAAGACAACCACACATTGATGTTTCTCTCCCTTCCCCTCTCTCTAAAAATAATAAATAAAATTTTAAAAAGGGACACCTTTAAAAAATAGTATTTGGCTGAAGTCTTTACTAAAGTCTTTACTAAAATTTCTTTAGTTTCCCATTAAAGCACATATAAAAACCTAAACTCAATCCTTTCCAGACAAAGGGATTCTAGAAAATTTGAAGTATGCCCACTACATATAAGCTTGCCGTGGCTGCCACAGAAGTAACTCAGGAAACAGACCGCAGGAGGAAAAGGGAGCTGGAGACATTATGTATTTGTTTCCACACAAAGCTCAGACCCTGGGCCACTGGGGAAGGTAGGGAGCTGCTTGTTGAAAAATGAAAGAAAATATGATGGTCATAATCAGAGAGAGTGTTGCTGCTCTTAAAGGAAGAGACCAGATGAAAAGACATGATCATTCACAATTAAAAATAAAAACTAGCCTAGAGGACAGAGATATTGCAGGAACCCTGAGGATCAGCAGTAGAACTCTCACACTTTCAGGGCAGAAAGTTTGATTACAAGGAAGTGAAGAAGAGAATATTGGATAGGGCACAGACATGGACTAGTTTTTGCTGCTGTTGACAAATTTTTACTGTGGCTGTAAAGTGTAGTAGTCAACAGTGATGACGACTGAGCCCAAAGATATTCATTCCCTTGCTCAAAACTGGCTTGAAAAAGCCACATTGGCAATTTATCAGGAAGTAAACACTAAATTTTTTTGTTACAGTAATTTTAAAGCTAATTAGCCTCTCTGCTAAAGGATGAATGTATTTATTTTTTAAGAAGGTAATATATTTGGCTCCAAGGAGACAGAATTATAGAATAGATTAAAAATGAGCAAGTTAGCAGAAATCAGAGCTCTGAATTTGAAGCAGTATATAAGCTTGACATAGAGCAAAAAACATAGCTGAAATACTTTATTGAGCTGGCATTTCCAATCAATATAACATGTACAGCATTACTGTGTAGTACTGAGGCCAATCAGAGAGTTGTGCAGGATCATCCAATGCTGTGGATTGATCTTTCTTGGGAAAGCTGGAAGAAGGAATCACCTCTCTTAAAACCTGTGACTCTCCATGACACATTCAGAAAGTACACATATCATGTAATTAATCCCCAGGGTCTTTCATTAAGGACAGTCAACTTCAATTTTTCTAATATTGATTTGTTAAATCTTATAGGCAAAAAAAAAAGGTTGATGGTGATTATAATGAAAATGATAATAAAGCCAACCATTTAATGAGACATATCTATACCTGATTCTGTGATAAGTGATTTATACATACCACTGAATTATACCTTACAACAATGCTATTAATGTCTCCATTTCACACATAAAGAAAATGCTGTGTGAGAGAGTAATTCACAATGACAGTTATAAAGAGCTTGATTTGATGCCAAACACCAAGACCTCAATCTCTTAGCTCAATTGCCCCTTGGTACTGTGCATATAACATAGCTAGTTGATGCCAACTCTTTTCTCTCTCCAAACAAGTTTGGTTATATTTCCAGAGATGAGAATGCTATTGGCAAAAGTATACCTCCTCCAACTTCCTGGGGAGGATCTTTAAGCTATGCAACATCTTCATTTTATTGCTATTACGAAGTAGGTCTTTCACAAAATAAGTAGGGCCTCTTTCATTGTCTTTTCCTACACCGAGTATAATTGTGTTATGTTTCACTTTCGTTTTATTGAATCAGAGTCCATTTCTTTTTTAAAAAATCCCTTATGGAAGATGGGAATATTTCTAATAATGCGTTATAGTAATAGGAAAAATCAATTTTTTATCAATGGGATTTTATTTGTATTCAAGGCTGCAAGGTGGTTTACTTGGGAGAGTGCAGACTGGAAGCTTGGTAAGAAACGGAAGGACTTCAATATTTTTATTGTTTCCAATTCATTTCTCATCTCCACACCATCAATTAAACTGCCCAGTATTTTTTCCTCTTAATGAGACATGATCACTAGAACATTTTTAGAGTAAATTATTTGTGTTTTAGTGGGAAAGCCTGGAAAACTGTTCTGTAATTTAAGACTCTACCTAGGAATGGGTATGTGGACCTCCACTGTGAAACGGTAAAAGAGGCAATTTGGAGTATAAGAAAAACCCATTGCATAAGCAACCACCTAGTTTTAATTTATGGATTATTAAACTGATGGCTTTTTCACCCTTATAGAAAGGGGAGTGGGAGGGAACCAGTTAAGGTTAGAGTCTTACAGACCTCTGAGAAAATGACTTAACTATCCAAACTAAAACCATTGTTTATTGACTATGATTTTAGAGCAGAGAGAGTTAGCTAAATAATCTTCATGACTAAAATCCTGATATATCTATCTGTATCATTATGTAATGTGTTATTTTCCTGGGATTACTATAAAAAATCATCGCAGGCTGGGTGGCTGAAAACAACAGGAATTCATTCCTTCACAGCTTTGGAGAACAGAAGTCTGAAATCAAGGTGTTGGCAGAATCAGACACTTTTTGAAAGCTTTTGTCGAGAGTCCTTCCTTCTCTTATCAAGCTTCGGGTGGCTGTAGGCATTCCTTAGCCTACAAGAAAGGCTGTATTTGTATAACTCCCATCTATCCCTCTGTCTTCACTTTCTCCTCTGCTACTGTCCTCTTTTCTGTAAGAATGGTCATCATTGGCTTTGGGACCAACCTGGATAATTCAGGATGATATCATCTCAAAATTCTTAAAGACCATTTCCCAAACAAAGTCACATTCACAGGTTCCAGGGGCAAACCATTTTTTAAAAGATCACCTTTCAGCCCACTACAGGCACTGTCTGCTTGAGAACTAAGATGTCATTTGGTCATTTATCAAGGTCCTTCCTGCTCCTGCACTGCTGAGTATTGAGGATATATGGACTATGGACACTTACTTTCTCTTGGCTTCCTCCTTTTTGATTTTGAGTAGAACCTCCTCCTTTCATTAACTCATTTGATATATTTTTTGGAGATTGACAGAAGACATAGTATAAAAGAAAGTTAGAGTCAGGTGATGAGTTTCAAGGTCAAGGAAGGCCAGTTAGAGAAGTGTCTTAGAGGCAATAGGAAAAAGTGTGAATTTTATTCAAAGTGCAACAGAACACTTACAATAGTGAAAGGTGCCTACATTTTTACCCACATTTATTTATGGGTGTCTCCATGCTTGTCTCCATATATGTGTCTTTCAATATATAGGTTCAGTAATGCTTCATTTCCTATGTAGAGGCAATACTTGAACTCAGGACTACACAAGTTGAAAAAACTTTCTTGGCAATGTAACATGGAGAGAAGATATATTCCCATTTTTGTTTCCATGTTCTACAATTGAGTTTTTAAAAAAAATTTATCTTGCTAAGCTGCTAACTGGTATTGGTTAAAGGATGAACAAATGGTTCTTGTTGCAGAGACAGAAAGAGGGAACTGTGTCAGCATTTCCAATTCTGCCATTGTTCTTTTTACTTCTGAACCTCACACATTTTACATTCTATGTTGTAGACACCAGAAGGTACTAGACCACCTCTCCTCTTCTCCCTAATTCCCACTTTATCTTATACACATTTTGTTGTTATTCATATAGTTGTTTTTAAACCATTATTCCCTTTTCTCCTTTGTTAGCCTTCTCCCCAAACCATACCACGACAAGATCACTGTCCTTCCTATACCCAGTTTCTAGAATCCCATTCCATTCACCAACTAGTCATCAAGGATTAATTAAAACCCAGAGCAATGTCTCATATCTATACCACTCCTTTATTTCTCTGGCTAAAATCTTACATTTTAACCTTCTTGAACTTCTCTTTCACCCATCACTTCAGAAAATATACTGATTTCAATGTTCATATATAGTGTTAAGACTTTATTTTTATGTTACTTCTAAGTGTTTACACAACTGTCTGGATGGGGTTCTCTGTCTTTCCACACTGAAAAACAGGCATTCCATATTATCCTGCTAGTTTATTTCTAAAGACATGGACTCAGGTGGAAATTAAAACTGAGGTGGTAGAAAGTTTGACTCGTATGTGAAAAAAGAGAATATTTCTGTTAATATTCATGTTGTTATATAACTATTAGCAGCATATATTGATCAATTCATTGTTAGGTGTTAAGAATTTTATAAGATTCAAAAGACACAACCTCTTACATTTGGGAGTTTGCAGAATAAATGAGTACACATTGCTGGAAAGAAGAAACCGTGCAGAGAAAATTGGAAAGACTTGGGATTTATTGCAATAAGGGTGCATAAATTACTCACTGGTAGATCTGAAGAGTTTTGAAATGTCACAGTATGTGTGAGGTTGGTCATCAGGGAATAAGAAGGATGATTACTGACATTTGACTTTAACACTAATAACTGAGCTCAGGCTGGTGTGGCTCAATGGACTGAATGTGTGTTGGTCTATGAACCAAAGAGTCACCAGTTAGTTTGATTCCCACACAGGGCACATGCCTGGGTTGCTGGTCAAGTCCCCAGCTGAAGGTGCATGAGAGGCAACCACACATTTATGTTCCCCTCTCTTTCTCCCTCCATTCCCCTCTCTCTAAAAATAAATAAATAAAATATTTAAAAATAACACTAATAACTGTATATCTGTGAGTTTTACAAAGATAAGCAATCTGGCTTCTGAAAAGGAAGGTTTGAGCAATGCTTCAGAGTAAGAGTCTGCTATTTTTGTGTTGTAGCCACTCTTGTGTGACCAAGGTAACGATGGAGTGAGCATAAAAACTTGGTTGAAACAATACTCTCTCTTCTGGATTTTTAAAAAATTTCTCTCCCGCTGGAAGATGATACATCTTATTTTTTTCTTGGAGGATGGGTAAGACTATGGATTATTTCTCTAACTCAGTTTAACCATTTAGTCTTGTAGGCAAGGCATACTATGAGAGTTGTCAGAGTTTTGTTAATTCTTAAGTAAGACTCTTATGAAATTTCTCTTTATTCTATTTGTGTGCATTATTTTCCAGGTCATCTTCATTACAGATGTTGCAGGAGGTTGTGCTCTTTTTTTGATTGGTTGTAGATAGTGCTTTCTTTTTCCCCATTTTTATAGGCATCAGTGGAGGGACATGATCCAAGGATTCTTGTATCTTCCAATTCAATGGTGAAACCTGCCTAAATGATTTACTTCATCAATAAAAATTAGTATTCATATCTTCTGGCACTTTGCAGGTCAGCTTCTCTCATATGTTAAGAATTGCCTATGTACCTTTTCCCCCAATACTGACTCCTTACCTCATCAAAACAATTCCAGCTGCTTTGAGCCCAAAGTGCTGAAAGAAGGAATGAGCCCTGAAATTACCTGTCCCCCCCACCTCCCCAAACACACACACTTTATAACTTCTTATTGTTTCCAGCTTAGGCCCATGGGTATCAAAAAATGTCTAAGTTAGAGACAAGCCTAGAAGCCATTTAATTAAAACACCTGCTTAAATAAGAACCACCACCTGTTTGTGGCATTGCTAATTATTTCCCTGGATCTGCGTAGAGGTTTCATGGAGAGGAATAAAACATAGGCAGAATTTCAAGTTTTTTTTCAGTTTATATAGATGATTTTATAGACAGAGTTTGACTATTATAGTCAAGACACCTGCCGTGGCTTAATTAATTCCATTTTTCTCCAGAGAAAATCATGGGTAGGGATGGACAATATAGATGTAAGGCTGACATGATAAATGGAAAGTCAAATATGGAAGTGCTAATGGCTTCATATAATATACTCTTTTATTTTCACATGGTGACTCTTAATAGATGAGTGGGTTATTTGTGTCCATAATGGTCTATATACAGATTGAGAAATACTAAATCATATCTAGTCTTTTGAACAGAATATACAAATTCCTCTTAAAGAGGCATCTTCTGATGCTCTGTGACCTACTATGAAAAATTTCTTAACATGTGGATACTTGGACAAACCGCTCTTGACTAGTTTGTGAAGACTGTAGAGTGAAAAATCAAAATAATTTGTATTAATAACTATAATTTCTAGCTCATTTACTGAGCACATAAGCCAGGATACTATGGAGGTATTTACAGATTGTTCTGCTCATAATTATAACAACTATTATGAAAATATTGCAATGATCATGGCTTTCCAAAATGTAAAAGAACCTAAGGTTTTCCTAGCATTACCATATTAAAAATGCTATTTCTCTTGAAGTAATTACACCATATATTTTTCTGAGGCTTTCTTCTATGTTACTGATCCTTTTCTCTGTCTTCATCTTCCCCCAGCTTCCAGACCTTGTTGTTTACCATATCCTTTTTATTTCTAAACATTACAGAAGTACTTGACTTACCAAATTAAGGCAGCGTAAATTACTATGTACTTTTAGTCAGACTCTATTCTAATAGGTGATCTCTCTCCTCACTCTGTTTTCCTTTCTCTCTATTTATTAGCACGTAAGGCCAATTGACAGAAAAAACAACTAATAGAAAATTCCTACTTTTGTATTATTCAGCACTTTGTCTTACTTTGTTAAGTTTTAAATCATTTTAGTCGCAAAGTTATTATTCAGTGGAGGCTAAAGAATATAAATACTTCATGTTTTATACCTGCTACTGGCATAAAATTTAGTATTCTTTGTTTTAAAAATATTCACATAATTTAAATAAATAAATTACTCTGAAAGGTTAAAAAAGTCATCAAACTTTCCATTTTACCTGTTCCTTTATGGCACCAATGCAATTGAATTGATGCTTTACAAGACAATAAATAACTACATTTGTAATTTACTTTTTGGGAGAAGTCATTGAGATTGTAAATTTTAAAAGCCCACAGAATAATTTAATTGTAAGAAAAAAAATTGGATTGGGTTTCTAGAGAGAGATTGAGTGAAAAAAATAAGGCAGGGTTTTGTGAAGTAGATGACATTCCATCTAAACTTTGGTATTGTTATTGGAATGTAATGCAAACCAATGTTTTAAAAATGAGATTTCAGAAAATATACTTAGGACTGGCACTGCTGAGGAAAATCTAATAATTATGTATTTTTGCTAATCTAATAAATAAACCTCCTTGAATTAGATTTGTCAGCCTTCCTGATGTTACAGTTTGTGTTCAGGAAAGGCTGGGACAGTGAGGCCCCAGTTACTGATCATCATTTGGTCTGTGTTCCAGACCTCCTCCTTCCCCTTTATTCTGCTGCTCTAGACAAGCAATGCCCACGCACCAGACCTACCTCTAACACAGGAACAGAGCTGGCAGGGGCTCGAGGCATTTGTTTTGCTTTTTGTCTTCATGTTTATGACCAAATATTTTCTGTGAACAAAGGAGGCAGCTCTTTCCTTTCTAATTTATAAAAGGCCTTCGTTCTTTAGTTTCTTGGTTTTATTTTCCTATTGACATAAAAACTAATATGTGTACAATCCTAACCTATATTTCACCCATTTACTGGGTGTTTTGGGAAAGTCCTTTTGGAGGCTCAATTTCAATAAACGAACAAGTATCAAGAAAGTTCCAAGCTCTGAGAGGTGCTGTGAAGCAGCTTTGATTGAATTAGGTGAATTATTTAAGAAGAATATCCTTTGATGTACAAATGCAACTCTGGGAAATTTGTGTGCTAAATATGGTGGCAGACATCCTGAAGCACCTTTGTCATTACTAAATTAAAAAAAAAAGAAAATAAAAATAAAAGACAGAAAAGTGTATATAAAGTCAAACATTCTAATATTCCTTAAATGAAAAATTTAAGCTGTGCATTCATATCAATAGAATCACTAAAGCCATTTTGGACTTCAACAAGAAAGAATAATAAATAATTATAATAGTTACACTTGTTAATTTTTTTATGGTTTGCAAGATACTTAACAAAGAACATCTTGTATTTGATGCTGAGAAAAACTCTGTGAGATGGGCATTACTAAATTCCATTTGATAAATGAGGGAGTTGAGACTAAGTGAGGAAGATCAACTGGTGAAAGTTTAAAGACAAGCCCTATAGCCTAATCTAAATAGCAATATTCTGTGTTTCTAGATGAAAGTTACTACTTAACTTACTGATGTCTTTCATAAATATAAATACAAGGTATTAGATCTAGCACTTGTTGCCACTTTCATTTGAGAATATTACTATATCTTTATTTAATCATCCCTAGTCAACTGTAGTAGCCAGAATACTTTGATGCCTCCCCACCCCACCATTTCTGCCCCCTGGTGTGTATAGTCCACATAAGTTTTCTTGAGTGGAGGTAGCACATGTGGATGAGATGAGGTATCACTTGTATGGTTATATTATGTTATATAGTAAAAGGAAGATGATTCTGTGGCAGTCTGACCAAATGAGGTAAGCCCTTCACATGCAGTGAGATTTTTCTGCTGGTTACACAGGAAGAAGTCAGAGAAATACACTCCTGCTGTCCTGGAAGAAAGTAAACATCCATGTTATATCAGGTCTTCAGGGCCCACGTGATAAGAAATCATGGGTGACCATTAAGAGCTGAGACTGGACTCTTGATTGACAGCTAGCCAGAAAACAAGGAACTCACTCATACTGGTGCAAGGAGATGAATTCCAGGAACCAGGAAGCTTGTAGGAAGACTCCAAGCCTCACTTTTTTCCTTGGCTATATACCTTCATTACAGCCCACCGTGCCACTGAGCAAATGATCCAGCTGACCTGCTTCTCCTGAGGAACGGAAACCTTGAGATGATCAGTCTGTGCTGCTGTCAGCTGCTATCTATGGCAATGAGTTAGGCCCTAGACAAAACTAATAAGGTCATCTTCTCTGATGACATCACATGCCCATCAGGAGTAACCCCATTTCCAAGTGGCTTCAAGGTTCAATGGAAGCTGAAAAAACAGAATGAAGGCAATACCTGGACAGAGAGTCTATTTTTTTCCCACTTTCATTGTCATAGGCCACCTGTGTGAACACTTCCTGACATTATAGGAAACATTTTCAGTATCTTGGCCTAACAATTATTTGAAGATTGATGTGGAGCATTGCCTCCTCTTCCTGTTACGGATTCCCTACAATACTTCTGTCCTCTTCAATTCTTTTCTTTGGTCGTGCCTGTTACATTTTTCTCTTCAGTGGTGATTGATAATCGGATAGTTTACTTTTTCAGTATGTTGGTTTGAATGATTCCTCTCTGGTCCAGGCATGCAAGTTGCTTTGGTTCCTTCTTGTATGTGAAATTACTATTGTGTTTCCATGATGCATGATGTGAAAAGAAGAAGAAGAAGAAGAAGAAGAAGAAGTGTAAATAATATCAGCCTGTAGTTCCTCTGAGAACAGGAGTCATCTGATCGATACTTTTATCACACAAAACTCATGCTATGAATTTCAATATTGAGGGTTTCAAGATGCTGAACTGATGGTAAATACATCTTGGCCTCAGAGAACAGGAAGAAACTCAGGCACTCTGCAAGCCTTTTGCTGAGATTTTTGCCCATAAAGGGAAATACTAACTTGTATGTTTACAACTAGTCTTGATAAACTATAGAATGAAAGAGCAACTATAGAATGCAAGCCTTTTGCTGAGATTTTTGCCCATAAAGGGAAATACTAACTTGTATGTTTACAACTAGTCTTGATAAACTATAGAATGAAAGAGCAACTTGGTTTCACCTATTGAGCCGATTACTTTCTGGTAAGGATTCTGAGGCCCAAGTCCATCTCTGTGAATAAATACAGCAATTGACTTTTCCTGGTAAAACCTTTTCTGTCATACTCTGTCTCTCCAGTTCCTGTTCTCTCCAACCTAAAATACCCTTCCTTTATTTCCACCCAGTTAATGCCTATTTATCCTTTAGAAAGCAAATTACATGTCACCAGAAGTTCATAACCATTTTCAAGTCATATTAAACACACTTTGTGCAGTTAATGCTAACCTAGCATGATGAGTGCTATTCTAGCAATTTAGACTACATTGCCAGGCAACTATAGACTCTCTGTATTTCTCCTAGAGAGGGAACATTGTTTGAAGCTATTTTCTCTAAGGAGTTCTATCTGAAGAAGTGTTTGGAGAATAAGTAATCATGTTTCCCAGTCAACCTAATCTGTTGTGTGTTAGTTTATCTAGTTAAGAAAAAAAAAAAAAAAAAAAAGAAGAAGAAGAAGAAGAAACTTGTTCCTCTGAAATTTGTGGAGGGCAGTAGGTTAATCTGCCATTAGAACAGTGACAACCTTCATTCACACACCTCTAGAGTATTGCTTTTGTGGCTTTGAGAACTAACATATATGTTTTTCTTGATTTCTGATATAATTCAGTTGAACATGATCCTTTAAACATATAAAAATGTAAAAACCAGCATAATCCTTGTTTTGTGTTCTATTTTTTACCAGTGTGGGGAACAAAGTGACCTAACATTTTTCTAATAGTGTTAGAATAAATTAGTAACCTTTTCTACCTGGCCTGGGAGAATCCTGCTGTATAAATACAGCCATTGATCTAATGTAAATCACAGTATAAGGCATATATTAGAAAATCAATTATTTCTGAAACACTTGGAAAGTTGATTATATTAAGGTATACCAACTTAGAGAAAATCCACCTACAGATCACTCAAACATATCAAAAAGGATTTTGAAGCAACAGAAATTTGAAGATAATTTTATATGTTAACCACTATTTTCTATGATGTTTGTTTTATTCTTTTTCATAGTCCTCCCTTCTCCTTTCCCTCCATCCCATTCAGTTAGAAATCAAAGGTGAAACAGAAGAGAAAATAGATAATATGATATATACTCATAAAATATCAGTCCTTTGTGTATCTATTTATATAGTCACCTATTTATCTATACAAACTATCTTGTTGAATAAACATAATTCAAGAAATTGAATCACAGAGCCACCATAATTTTATCATATTCCTTTTGAATTTGCATAATCATATTATGTCATTATTATTATTATTCCATTCAAGTTGTCCCCATTTTCCCCTTTGCCCTCCTCTGCACATCCCTCTTTTCCCCCCAACTCCCACAGTCAATCCCCACACTGTTGTCCATGTCTGTGGGCCATTCAGCATGTTATTTGTCTAGTTCCTTCCCCTTCTTTCTACTATTATCCTCCTTCCTCCTTCCCCCTTTCCTCTGCTCACTTTCACTCTGTTCCATACTTCCATGCCTATGGAACTGGAGAATATTATGCTAAGTGAATTAAGCCAGTTTGGGAAAGACAAATCCATCTGATCTCACCTCTAAGAGGAATCTAATGAATAAAATAAACTAACAAATACAATATCATGGTCCCTTTAAATCTACTTGGAGTGAGCTACTTTATTAAACTCTGCCCTGCTGATAAAAGTTCATGGGACTCTATGACTTTCTTGTCTTTTTTCCATTTTTTAAAATTATTTTTTAACTTTTTATTTTGAGATAATTTTAGTTTACAAATTCTTGGTCATACATTATAAAAAATGTTTCTCAGGTGGCTTTAAAGGAGTTTATGTTTCATAATTTAAAATGACCCATCTCCTTAATTATGAAAACATGGGCTTTGATTTAGTTTAAAATGATCCTCCCAAGTTCAGGACCAACCTTAGTTTGAAGCCTGGAGGCTTGCAGCAAAGTTTGAATAGATTCCTCTACTCTTCCAACCCCTCCTATTAACTAGTTCTGAGTCTTCCTGCTTGGATTAAGGGGAGAAGAAAGCTTTTGTGTCTGACTCACCAATGGAGAAGCCAATGCGGCTGCTTTCTGATCTTGGTGAGTGTTTCTGATGTTTATAGTGGACTTTCCACTGAGCATCTGGATATATTTTCTTCAAATTCAATAATTTCCTTCCATAAGATATGAGTTTTTGTACTTTCTTTGATATTTAAATTATTTCACATTGATTTATTATTTAAAAAATAGTATAAATAAAAATTCTCAAAATATGATTAATTAATTTATAATAAAGTTCCATGAAAATATGTAATGATATGATAATAATATAAATTTTATAGATCGTATAATCCATGAATGTGCATGCAATCCTTATATGTTTCAAATGGTTGTATGTTAATAGTGGGATAGATTAGTTTTCTTTTCCTCAGATTTATTATATATTTTTTCTTTTCTTTTATAATTATTATATATATTATTTTTATATTCTGAAAAAAATCAAAATTACTAATGGCATCTTGTAAAAATAATTGAATCTCAAGATAACTTAAAATCTTGAGGCCCTGGCTGGTGGCACAGTGGATAAGGTGCTGGCCTATGAACCCAAAGGTCACTGGTTTGATTCCCAGCCAGGGCAACATAACTAGGTTGCAAGCCAGGCCTCCAGC
This sequence comes from Noctilio leporinus, assembly GCA_004026585.1. NCBI lineage: Eukaryota > Metazoa > Chordata > Mammalia > Chiroptera > Noctilionidae > Noctilio > Noctilio leporinus. The sequence goes on along the minus strand of PVIW01000230.1, from coordinate 624,972 downwards.
TAGGTCCATAGCTGGAGGTAGGTGAAAGACAACCATACATTGATGTCTCTCTCCCTCTCTGCCTCTCTACCTTCCCCTCTCTCTAAAAATAATAAATAAAAAAATCTAGGAGGATCACTGCTACATATGGCTGACAATGCTAGCTTGTTTTATTAAATTACCATTCAACACATTTCTAAAGGGATGAATCTTGCAGTCACTTCTCCATGAAGTTTCTATAGAAAAAGATTGTGGAAAAGTCCTGGTGCTGGAACAAATTTAGATTTTTATTAGCTTCTTTTTCCTTTCCCAGAGTCAAAGAACTTTTTTTTTTTTAATGCAAAAGTTAATCTAAAAAAAAATCAATCTGTAATAGCTTTATTTTTTCACAGATTATACCTATACATCCTAATGTTGAGTGAAAGAAACTTTACCATGGGCAATGCTGTTAGCTCCTTTTAATGCCTCTTCAGTCATGATAGTGATTAAAATCAGTTAAAATTATTTTATTTGAATTCAGCTAAATTATTTTATTTGAATTCAACCTCCTCTCATTGGCCCTTCAACAGAAGACAAAGACAACAATAACTACCCTTTAAACATTTGGATATGATAATTTTAAATAATCTTAAATGCATTTTCCAGTGATATTTTACCATATTATGTAGAAATTAAAAAAAATAATACCTGATATATAACCAATAAAAAGCGTGAATTTTAGCGATGGCACCACAAGCCAAAACAAAGGTAATACTTTCTGAAAGGGTTAAAAAAATGCCCTTATCAGAAAAAGCAGAAAATGGAATAATAAGCCTTGACTTATTGCTGAGCATCCGGGTGTCTGTGTTAGTTTCCTTACCAGCTGGGCTTTGGTTTTTGTTTTTTCTCTAAAATGGAGAAAACAAGAATACCTGACTCTACTAAATTTTTACATCTAAAAATGTAGGTGAAAAGATTCAGTAAGAGCAAAATAAGACAAACAAACAACGTACATAAAGCATTGTGTTTTTAATATTATTTTAAAATATTTATTTTAATCTTTAAAAAATATTTTATTATTTTTAGAGAGCAGGGAAGGGATAGAGGCAGAGAGGGAGAGAGATATCAATGTATGGTTGCCTTTCACCTACCTCCAGCTACAGACCTGGCTGGAGAGCTGGCTTGCAACCTGGTTATATGCCCTTGCTGGGAATTTAACAAAAGACCTTTGGGTATGCAGGCTGGTGCCTTATCCACTGTGCCACCAGCCAGGGCTAAAAACATTTTTATTATAGTTCCCAAAAGATAGTCCTCCAATTTTGTGATTACAATTAGCAGGCTAAAATACTGCTCTTCTTCCAAAATTAAAACTATTTACTCAATATAGTTTGAGGTGTCAGCAGCAATGTCTTCCCACACATCTGAATAGCCTTTTTGAAGGCATATTATCAGTGTCTTACATTCTACTGGAATGCATTTATTTCTCCAGGACCTATTTATTTCTTTGGGTCAACTGTTAAAGCTTTTGTTTCCATATAAAAGCACAAATGACAACAATTGGGCAGATGAGCCCAATTTAGATGAGCCCAACAGACCTTTACTCCACATACATTTTGGAAATGGAGGATTATGGGAACAGCATAAGGATCCTGGGTGTGTGGTGGTGGCAGGACAAAGGAGGACTATAAAATAAGGACAAGAAAGCAATGTTCTCTGACAGGTACATTAATTTGGTATCACTGATGGTACCCCTGAACTTGAGCAATTCATTGGATCTCTCTTAATTTTAAATGCCCATCTTTAAAATAGGGATATGAACATATATCCCCCCCCCCCATATATCTTTGGCAAGGAGTGACTATTGAATGAAATAAAGCTTCTAAAGTGTTTACTGCGCTAAATATTTTCTATAACCTGAAACACATTACATACTTACTACATTTTGATTCCCTTTACCCCAATAAAAGGTATGGATATGTTCACTTACAATTAATGTCCTGTTGATGACTTGACTTGAAATTCATCCTAAAGTTTTCTATTATATAAAAACAACCTTTTTTGATGGCGTTGATTTTTATAGCTGAAATTTCCTTTAGCTTTCATTATGTTCCTTAATCTTTCATAATTTATTTGATAAATTATATTGACATCACATGATATTTTCTGAATGACATAATGAACATATGCACCATAGTTGAAGATTAGAATTGACATCTATGGTCTCTGAAAGTTATTGTATCATGTATGGCCAAAATAGTATTTATTGTCTATTCAATGTAAAGTGATATTCTATAGGAAAAAGAATGTAGAGTTAAGAAAGGGACAAATTACTTGCTTGTCTTGGAAGACAAAAATTTACTTCACTAGACATTGTTATTATGCGTCATATATACTTATCAAGAGGTAAAAAGGCAAAGAAGGGGAGCAGCTTAGACAAGAACCTAATATAAAGGAACCATGGACATGGACAACAGGTGGGATTGACTTTGGGGGGAATGGGTGGGTGGGTGGGGGGACAGAGGGGAGCAAAAAGGGGATGGATGTAATACAACAACAATAAAATTAAAAAAAAAAAAAGAGATAAAAAGTTCAGGTCATTATCTATGGCTCTTAACAAGTGCCATTTATTTTTCTTTATTTTATTCTAAATGTAGGTCATTTTAATTTCTCATTGACTCTGCTAACTACATTGGCAAATTTTTTATTATATATTTTGGAGTAAAATAAGTTCTGAGGGAGGGTGTTTGAATTAAGGTTGTACCATTTTCTCATTTGATGAAACAACCTCAAACTTCTCAACCTTTTTTTTTTTTTTTAAGTATTTGTTTATTATGCATTCTATTTGCTCAAGAGAAATTTTGATAATTTATTTTCCACAGCTAAACACTTCATATATACATGATCTCTGTATAAAGGATAATTTTTAATAACTGTAAAATCATATGGATGAAGGGTTGCTTTCAGTTTGAAAGGCCACTTATGAGAAGAGTCCTAGATGCCTTTCCAGATCAGGAAATTGTGCAAGAATATATTCTATATTTCCCTGAGCTTTCAAGATAAATTTGAATAATTCAATCAATCTAAAGAAGGAACTCAATCCTTCAATAGCTTGAAAGATAGAGTCCAAACTCATAGCTTCTGGGCTTTAAGGCCAAAAGGTCACAAAAAGTATGTGACTTCAGCTTTCCCTTCCAATGATAGCACTCCTCTATTCTCCTAACAGCTACCTGTGACAAATTTGTTTGTACACTGCTCCTCAGTTGAGAGCTATAAATGAAATAATGCCTAAGCGTAAGTGCTTTCAAACCAGTATCATCATTCCATAGTATATGAGTTATCATTATTATTATTATTATTATTATTATTTAGTGCTCATTTTTATAATCTAGGTCAAGTCTGATTTCCTCCACAAAGCTTTTTTTCCACCAGCTGAGGTCACAACAATAAATTTTTTTCTAACATCTCATAGGAGATACAGTATTTCTTATTTGCCTCTTATATCACTCATGGCCCAAAGCAGAGTGCAGGTTCAGCAAGAGAAGAGGCCAAATGTCATTTATCTCTGAGTTCATCATGTCTGGCACGAAGTCTCTCATAAAGCAAAATGAATGCATATTCATTCATAACTATGCACAATACCCAGATGCTATTTAAGGCCTTTAAAATGGTAAGTTACTCTTTTAAATAGTATGATCTATTTTAATATAGCTTTTTTAACTTTCAGGAAGTTTGTCATGGAAAACCAATACACAAATACTAAGAATAAAATATACCTGCTGTTTGTGTGATATGCTAGACATAAATGTACCATTGCTTCAGCATCTGTTCTTGTTCTACTTACAAATTTTACTCAATATCACAGTGTGTAGCCTTATGTTTTTCTGTCCAACCCATGCTTTCCAATGTCTGGCTGTGGATTAAAGTCATCAGGCAGCACACTGACTGAAATGAAAAGAGTTTCTTAATATCATTTTATTAAAAAGAAACTTTTCATCTGTAGTGAGTAAACAGTATATCCCCCGAATCAATCCAGGCCATGGTATTCATGTTGTTACTATTTTCTTTTAAAGAGGAATTCAGGAAAGCAGAAAGGGTATTCCATATTCAGGTGTCTCAGAGGCCTCCTGTCCTGTGTTATGTCCCCTCTTCTGTTGGCTTTTCCATCCATGACATGCTGACAGCCTATCTCTTTGCCGAACCAGTGAACACTGCTTTTAAAATGCAAATATTGATATTTAGAATAACGGAATATCTTTTGTAAATAGAATCATGAGATTTACAGGAAAATGAAAATTTAATATTTGAAAACTGCTTCAATAACTCTCTTTAAAGAGAACTAAGCCATGTTTCCAGGGTAGGAGAGAGTCCTGTTCTTGCATAAACACAGTGGACAGCCTTATCACTCATCTCTCTAGGTAAAGTACGGTCCTAGTGTGAACAAGGATAGACTATACCTTTTAAAGCAGACCATTATTTATATTGATAGGTCTCTAGATTCAAAATAAAAGCTTCAAACATTTTAAGAACATTTGCCAAGTAACGGGTTGACTGTTTAGGCTTAAATAATAAAAATAAATAAACAAAACTTGTCAAGTAATTTGCAATCTTTGCTTTAAAATGATTTAAAAACAAGCCCTGGCTGGTGGCTCAGTGGATAGGAGCCAGCCTGCGAACCCAAAGGTCATTGGTTTGATTCCCAGGGCACATAACCAAGTTGCAAGCCAGGTCTCCAGCCAGGTCCATAGCTGGAGGCAAGTGAAAGGCAACCACACATTGATGCTTCTCTCCCTCTCTACCTCCTTACCTTCCCCTCTCTCTATTTGAAAAATAATAATAAATAAAATATTTTAAAATGATTTAAAACAAATACCTTAAGTTTATTGCAAGTCCTTAAATACCAAATGACAACATTTAACTTAAATCTTCCATAAAACTTCAGAGCTATATTTAATCAGCTTTTAATTATAAAGTGTTCTTTATGTTTTTCATCTTTAGAATAAACAAACCTATAGAAAAATAGAAATCAAGATGGTACTGTTGTCTGATATTGCATAGCTTTATGATAAGAAATTTCTACCAATAGCAGAAAAGATTCCAATATAATTACAAGTGTGCTAGACAAGTTTCTGGACAGAAAACAGCCTTATCTCCTTTGCTACCAAAGATTTCTTGTAGTTAATCTTTTTTTCATGATGTTGTCACCAGAAGTAGCACCAGGACCATAAATTTTACATGACATTATTATGATGAATGGATTACTAAGACTCTGTAAATGATGTAAACATCTCAATAGCATTAAGAAGTCAAATTCAAATGTTTATTGCTGAAGATATGTGGTATGTCTAGACATAGCAAAGCAATAAAGAGCTTCACAGAGTGAAAAATTAACCCTACTCAATTTCTAATTGCAAAAATTATGCATTACATTGGAACAAATAACTATACTTAAAACCGAGTTAAAGATTGAATAGCAAAATATTAAAGCCATTTGGTTACCATACATTTGAAAATGTTAAAAAGATATCAAGGGTGAATCAGAAGATTAAAAATTTATCTATTTACATAATCACTCCAATATTTTACAGTATTATTCATACTACCACAAGTTTATTTGGTTTGTGTTCTGGTCTAGAATTTTCATTAGTAAAATTTTCATGATAGTTATTTTACTTCTGTTTCTAGCAAAGTAGATCTGTCCCAAATCAATCTCTTTGGGGCTTATTATTTTTTTAACTCTTAGTTAAAATCTTAGAAATTGTTCCTTCTGCTTTAAACATTAGAATCATTGGGCAAATATACTTTGTGGTTTACTCCTATCCAAGCCGTAGGAATTGACCAGGCCATCATACTGACCTCAGTATAAAGTAATATCATTCATCAATTATACTGTCTAGAGCAAAAATTAAATTTCCTGTTATTTAAACTCAATTGAAATTTTAATAAATGTAATAATAAACTACCATTACAGTAAAATCCCTTTTCCCATACACTAACACTGAGAAGATAAAATCTTTGTAAAAGAAAAAAAACTAATTGAAAACCCCAAGCAAATGCTGGCTAACTTTAAGTCATATTAAATAGAGTAAAGGATGAGCCCAATCGAATAACTAGGATGCTAAGAAAATGTTAAAATTGTTTTGTGTTCTTAGGATACCCTAGAAAAGGCTGCAGCTTTGTCTTGTTTGGAAAATCAAACCAACACAGGTACAATTGTTACTTTTGAGTTAAACAGAAATTGCTTGGGAAATGTAGTCTTGATCAAACTCAACCTCAGACAAATACAACAAGCAAATCAATCTTTTGGAACTTTGGGTATCACTGCTGTTAACTGTGTGATAGTTAAGGGCCAGATTTCCTGGATTTAAGTCCTGGCTCTGCTATTTTATTAGTTCTGCACATAGCTAGTTTTACCTCTTTGAGTCTCATTTTCCTCATGTGAAAAATGGCAGTGATATCAGGGTCCTTGTGAGGTTTAAATATGTTAATATAAATCCAGCTATTAGAAGTGTACCTGCCACAGATGTTGCATTCCCACAAAAGTTCACTCTTACTAGTATGATATTTTGCCATAATATCTGTCAGACTTCTCCATTATGTACTGCAAGCAAACCAGGGTTTCTTCTTTGAATCACAGAACACAAAAAAATGATTTTTTAAATATATCACCACACATTGTTATTTTCTTTTCCTTGTGATGAGAACTTTAAAGATATACTCTGTCTTCTTGTTTGTTTGTTTCAGAGTTTAGGAGTTTTAATTTGTTCCAAAATTGCTGAAGCAAAATCATGATAAAACATTCTGCTTTCTTTTATATCCCCCTACACACACACACACACACACACACACACACACAAACACACACACACACACACACATATATATACACACACACACACACAACTATTTGTAGGGAAAAATGGTTTTGTACATGGGAATAAGTGATATAAAATAAAAACCTATAGATAATCAAATCCCTCACTCCTCTCTTTTAAGTTTATATGAATATTTAGTCCAAACCAACAGGGTATCACCATTGAAATGTTAATCCCTTGGCAATTTTCAGGTACACAATACAGTTAACTATAATCAATATGCTGCACATTATATTCCCAGGACTTACTGATTTTTAATTAGAAATTTGTACCTTTTGACCATCTTCACCCATTATTGAATGATTATTTTCTTTATTTTCTCAAGAGTAGCATACAACCAGTGCCATTATAGATGCATAAGAGATCAGTTAATTTATTACATTAATTACATACCAAGAAGCTCATGGAAGTCTAAACAATGCTTCACCTCCAAAAGATATTTACATCCTTGTTATGGGCTGAATTGTGTCTACTCAAAATTCTTATGTCAAAATCATAACCCTTGGTATCTCAGAATGTGAACACATTTGGAGTTAGAGCATTTAAAGAGATAATTAAGTTAAAATGTGAATATTTAGGTGGGACCTAATTGAGTATGCCCGGTGTCACTTTAAGAACAGATCAGGATACAGACATGCACAAAAAACATGTAGAGGTGCAGGGAGAAGACTGCCACCTGTAAGCCAAGGAGAGAGACTGCATTAAAAATCAACCCTGCTAACCAGAACAATGTGACTCAGTTGGTTGGTCATTGTTCCACAAACCAAAAGTGCATTGGTTTGATTCTTGGTCAGGACAGATGCCTAGGTTGTGGGTTCAGTTCCTGGTCAGGTCATGAACAAGGGGCAACCAATTGATATTCCTCTCTCACATTGATGTTTTTCTCCCTCACTTTCTCTCTCCCTTCCCCTCTCTCTAAAAATATACATTTAAAAAATATTTTTTTATTTCATTATTTTTAGAAAGAGGGGAAGGGAGAGAGGCAGAGAGGGAGAGAGACATCGATGTATGGTTGCATTTCACCTGCCTTCAGCCACAGACCTGACTGGAGACTTGGTTTGCAACCTGGTTATGTGCCCTGGTTGGGGAATCGACCTTTGGGTTGGCAGGCCAGCGCCTTATCCACTATACTACCAGCCGGGCTAAGAAATATTTTTAAAAGAATAAACTTGCTGACACCTTGACTTTGCATTTCTATGTTCTTATTGTGAGAAACTAAGGTCTGAAATACTTTGTTATGGCAGTCCTAGAAATACTCTGTACAGATTTCATCACAATTTATTATCCATTTTACTCTTAATGAATATTTGAGTTCTTTCAAGTACTACTGAGTATTTTTATAAATGACCTTATATGAATATACATAGATGTTTTTGTTGAATATCTACCTAGAAATTAAATTAAGTTGGCATGAGATATGTCTGTTCAGTTTGGGCAAGAACTCTGAAATATTTCCAAATCAATTTGTACACTTACCAACAATGTTGGAGATTTCTTTTTTTCTTAACTTTGATCTTTCTGATGGGTTGATAGCAATCACCTATTTTTGAATTAACATTAAGTATTATTAACAAAATAAATTGCACTCATTTTAAGTATGAAGCTTGATCAGTTTAAATACATTTATCTATTGTAACCACTACCACAATAAAAAGGTAGAACATTTCCATAATCCTCCAAATTTCTCCACGCCCTTTGTAGTCACCCTCTCATCTTTGGTCACAGGTAACCACCCTGAATCTTTACTAAAGTTTCACATACAGTAAAATCATGATGTATATAATCTTTCATATCTCTTCTTTATTCCAGAAATTTCTGATATCCATCCCTCTTGTATGTATCAATAGTTCATTCCTTTTAATTTCTGAGTCCTTGTCTTGTAAGGATCTACTAGAATGTGCTTATTAAATATGGACTCATGAATAAAGTTTCTGTGAACCTTTTTATATGAATTTTTGTTGCCCATTTTTACTTTTCATGGTTAAATAAACAACTGGAAATGGAGTATTTATGTTACATGGTATGTATTTATGTCATCTTATAACACAATGACAAACCCTTTCCGAGTAGCTGCGTCAGTAGTGACAAGGTTGAGAAAGGCTGCTGCAGGACTAGGTATGCTCAGTTACTAAGCCAAGGCATTTGCTTGATCAGCACTGAATGCCCCAGGTGATCCATGGGGTTTTTCTATTTGGGCTTGTTAGCATCATTTTCAAGCTTGTATTAGGTGTTGCAATAGTTCAGCTATCTACCCAGCCTTGTGCAGCTTTACCGTAAGCAGGCATAATTTAGTATTTAGCTACAGAGTCAAGGGAACATGATGAAGATTTCCGGCGCTCTCTCAGATGCCTTGCTATGTCTTCAATTTCTTTAGGTTGTGTCTTATTAGAGTATTTTCTGCCCAGTGATGTGATCTAGAAATTAGAAAGCTGAGGAAATCTCAGTTTTTTTCTCTTAATATTCTCCTCCTCTCAGAGATAACATTTTTATGCTATGTGTTGCCCAATGGTTGAATATAGTCATCTTATATCCAGTATTTCCTCATATTTCTAACTAGTTATAGTGAGACAACAAAGCTGTCTCAATTATTTCATTGTGGCCAGAATTTGAAGTACCTCACTTTGAATTTCCATTTTCACGATGATTGATTATGTTGAGAATCTTTTTTTAATATGTTCATTGTACTTATTAAAGTGTTCCCCATTTATCTATCGGTTACTCAGTCTTTTAAATATTGATTCCTAGGATTTCTTTTTATATTCAAAATGCAAGTTATCTGTTGTAAACATATATTCTCCCAATCTGTGACTTACTTTCTATTTTCTTTAATGTCTTTTGATGTGAAAAGTTTCTTAGTTTTATTAAGGTTCCATTGATTTTATTCTCTTTTTTTCTCTGTTAGCATTTCATGTTCTTTGCAATGACTCTTTAACAACCTAAGGTCATAAAAATATTTTCTTATGTTTCAGTCTAAAAGCTTCATTGTTTTACCTAGCACATTTATATTTATGATCCACCTGAAATAGACTTTTATGTACAATGTCCAATTGGTGTAGAAATCCAATTTTCCAAGAATCATTTTACCAAAAGCCTATTTATTCTCACTGCATTTCTGTGTATTATATATGTATGTATTGTCTGTATAGTTTACCCAATTAAATGGTCACTATCTTTTTGCCACTTTAATTGACATCACTTAAAATAAAGATTATGTCTTGTATATAATTCCTTATATTATGGTCTGTTCTTCCATATATCCAAGACATCTAGGGATATCTGGGTCTTACAACTTTCTATATAATATAAGGGAGATAAATAGTAAGGGATGAGTTTGGGTGGGTGGTGAACATATACATAGTGTAAAGATGATGTATTGTAGAATTGTGCACTTGAAATTTATATTATTTTGTTAATCATTGTCACCCTAATAAATTCAATAAAAATTACAAAATTATAGTTGCCTAATTTCCACATGCAAAATACCTGAGTATGATTTTTTTAAATAATGGGAATGCATTGGCTATCTAGGTCAATGAATGGAGAGTTGACTTAGCAATATTGAGTATTGCATTACATGAAAATGCTGTTTCTTCAATAATTTAGGTATTTATATTTTTAGTAGGGACTTGAACTACTCAGTATGGAGGTTTTATCTTTTTTTACAAGAGTTATTGGTACATATTACTTGATAATGTTGTACACTATATATATTTACTAAAGTCTTATTTTTGTATGTGAGTGGTATAGAAAATATAAAATTGAATTCTCTATATTTACATTATAACTTAACATCTACATAAATAATCCATTAATTCTCATAATTTCTGTAGATTTTCTATGTACACATCATGTCACATGAAAATTGTGACAGATTTATTTCTTATTTTCTAGTAATTAACTGTTTTATTTCTTTTCCTTACTGATTACCATAGTTCACCAGTAAGTCAGATCTTTGTTAACAGATTATGTAGGTGCTTTTTATTAAATTAATAACATTCTTTGATAATTATAGTATGTTAAAAAGTTTTTAAAAATTTTCAAAGATGCACTTTTTCAAATGACTTTATTGCATTTAATGAGGATTTTCATTTTTCTATGTACATGGCAAAATAAACTGGTTTATGTGTTTTTAGAAATTAAGATGCAGTTTACATATTAGGATTACATCCTTTCTGTGCACATTTCAAGTTTTGAGAAATCAAATAGTTATGTAAATAACTCTACAATCAGTACATAGTATATTTATATGATATAAAAATGTTTTATTTGCCTCATTGGAATGAATCTCTCTATACATCCTATGGCAGATGCTGGTATTTTAACATCTGAGTAATTTTGACTGCACAGATATCATGTAATAGATATCATATCATGTCATTTTTGGGGTTTGTCTGTATCAGATACGTGATTTGTAAATGTCTTTTTCATAGTCTTTGGATTGTTTAAATTTTCTTAATGAGGTTTTTCAAAGACTAATCCTTAACTTTGATGAATTCTAATTTATTATTTTTTGGTGTGTGTGAAACCATGATTTTGGTATCATATCTAAGATATATACATAGACCTAATTTAATATAATTCTAAAATATTGAAACATGCTCCCATTTCAAAATTCCCATTTGATTACTTTGAAGATTACCATTATTGGGTTAAAATCTCCATTGTCAATATTTGTCTTCATTTTTCCATGTTCTTAAATATCTTTATCATAGTTTTACTGTCACTAGGCATCATATCCATCTTTTCCCTCAATAATTTTGTTTTAACATGAGATCAGCAATTTTGTCTTAAGACTTTCTCTGATACCAGATCATAAACATCACCTTAACATAGTGAACTCTCATTGAACATCTTCTAAGTGAATAAATAACCGACATATTTCCAGAATACTAGAGAAGTTCATCAAAATATGTCATCTTATTTTTTTAAACAAATAACATTTTTTTTATTTAGATTTTTTATTTATTATTTTTAGAGAGAGGGTTAGGGAGAGAGGCAGAGAAGGAGAGAGACATCAATGTATGGTTGCCTTTCACCTGCCTCTAGCTATGGACCTGGCTGGAGACCTGGCTTGCAACCTGGTTATGTGCCCTGGCTGGGGAATCAAACCAGCGACCTTTGGGTTCACAGGCCAGTGCCTTATCCACTGTGCCACCATGTCATCTTATTTTTAATGTATTGATGTAACTCTAGGTAACTATATTTTATGTCACTATTGTATTCTTACTTTTGTTGGTAATTACAGGTTTAGTGTCTTTACTATTTTGATTTTTTTTATAGTAAAAAGAAGATAATCTCTTTCTCATCTTGTTATTGATATTTTTAAACAGAGAAGACAAAAACCTATTATAAACATATGTGTACTCTAACAGATTTTCTGAAATTATGCAGACTGATTTATAATATTCCTAAAATGTTTGTGAGGTGAAATTAGAATACCAGTGAATATGCTCTCACAGATAATATATTATAATAAACAAATAGTTTAGTTATATACAATTTCTATTAGAATACCTTGGCCCTGGCTGGTAGCACAGTGGTTAAGGCGCCGGCCTGCGAACCCAAAGGTCGCAGGTTCGATTCCCCAGCCAGGGCACATAACCAGGTTGCAAACCAGGTCTCCAATCAGGTCTGTGACTGGAGGCAGGTGAAACGCAACCATACATTGATGTCTCTCTCCCTCTCTGCCTCTCTCCCTTCCCCTCTTTCTAAAAA
>PVIW01000230.1:551056-612327 GCA_004026585.1 Noctilio leporinus | reverse complement strand
AGAATACCTTGATATTTCTTCCCTTCATTAACTACTGCAGCAGGAAACAGAAAATTGCCCCCTGAATGAAATTCTTTTATTTTAAAAGTATCAGTAACATTGATTCACCAGGAGGTGACTAAATTCAAGGGTAAAGATCAAGTAGAAATAGTATTAATTAAAAGAATAAAAAGGCCTTTTTACGCAATGTTTGTTACTAGTCTCTGACTCAAATCCAAAGAACTTAAACTTTATTTTGAGTCCCTTGGGTAATCGAACACTTTTGAATTGATTACATTACCTTTTGTTTAACTGATAGTATAGCTAATGAAATCATCATCATCATAAAGTGGTAGATTACCACTCTCAGACTGGGAACACCTTAGTGAGCATAGGAATAACGTGATATCAGGCCCTAACTTGATACTTTAATGTTATGATTTGATCATTTCACATATTCTAAGAGGCTGGGGGCACAGGCCTGTTTGTGTGTGAGTACCATCTATTTCTTACATAAATCTTCATACAATGCCTGGGAGAGATCCTCAGTCATTGCTTTTATTTTTCCTTTAATGTGTATATTGTTACCATTGACGTCATTGGCTTTTACTAAATTGAAGAGAAAAAAAGTAAAGGACCTTTTTCTAGATTCAGCAGGTCAAGAAAAATTCTTCTGAAATTAGTTTTTAAAAAACTCAACCTCAAGTTTTGCATTACCTTTCACAGCCTAAGAGATTTCATCTCTCAATCGGAAATAACTAATAACCCTGTGTTGCTTATTACAGGTTAAAGTCCTAATGGTACCATTGCCCATGGCAACACAGTTCCATTCTCCACTTTGCTGCCTTAAAGGGACCATGGTTATTATTTAAAGACATTTTAACATTTTGAGCTGACACTACCAAATAAACACATTTAATGAAGTGAGATTAGTAGTCACTAAGGTGCTAATGAAGTGTAAGATTAGCTGCAGCAAACAAAATTTCTACCCTGACCCCTCCTGCCAATATCCAGGACTTCACCTGGAGAGGTAAGATGTAGAATCCATCAAGTTCAATACTCCTACTGCAGAGACAGAATCTTCTTCCCCTGTAGCCTTGTGCTGTTAAAATGGCCAGTGAGCCCTGGTTCAAAATGAAAATGAGGACAGATGTGTGCAAACTTGATTTCTGTTTTACTTTAATAAGGAAAGTTCTTTTATAGTCTTTGCAATACATAAGATATAGTGATATAGTCCTAAAATTTTTCTTAATTTTGCTTAAAAGATAGAGCAATATTGATGTACACAGAAGAAATACTGTAACATTGTCTAGACCTGTATTGAGCAAAATGTCATGATGGAATTAAACACACTGAATTAAAAATTGACTTGAATGTGGCCAAAGAAACTGTGTAGACTACATATTCACTACACACACATACTCACACACATGCACATATGCACACAAGGGCTTGCTACACTAAGACTGGCTAAAGGAATAGTCTTCTCTGCCTCCATGCACATTAAGCAAATCATTTGTTTTCTCTGTCGATGCATCATTTGCCAATTGACCATCTTAGAGCATGGGAGTAGATTAACAAATGAATTCTTAGATGCACTAAATTGTGTATGTATACATGCACAAGGGGATATAAAGAATGAGCAAAGGAAAAAACTAAGGTTGAGCCAAGGAGGGAGAGAGGGAAAGACAGAGCGGAAGTGAGAAAAACACTCAACACAAGGGTTTTAATTGGTCTACTAATCAAAGATACAGGCATGGCCTATTGATCAAGTTAACACATTAAGTGGCAGATATGCATATATTTGAAAATACACACTTTGCAGTCTGTGAATTTTGGTTGCCCAAAGAATTATTGCATAATCAATTTGTTTGCAACCATTGGTATTGATCACAGACAGAGTGACTGTACAGAAGCCCAGTACATTTGCTCAATTACTGTGTATAATTAGGGCCTATTTAAAATGGGAAGATATTATAGAAGGGTTCAGTCCATTAAAAAACACAGAAACTTTTTGCATGACAATTAAGTTGCTAATGCCATTTCCTGATCTAGTGTGTAGCAAATTTACATGTATAATGTTCACATGGCAAATATACCATATACAGACTGATACAAGTTACTAACCTATATTATGAGAGTGACACTTATCATCTTGCTTCATTTAAACTTCACTATTCACGCCTGCCACACCGGTGCTCTGTTAGAGAAGCATCAACATAAGGTTGCTTAAAAACACAGTTTCAACACATTCTGGTTGAGGAGGTAGAGAGAAAACAAGCTCCACTTTGTCTCCCTGTGGGATCAGGGACTTTGCAACATTTTAATGGTTCAGTTATTTTCATCCTCCTGGAGGAAATTCAGTGTCAACAACACATTATTTTTTGGGGGTGGGGGGTGCAGTTTGCTTGCTTCCCACCCTTTGTTCTGCAAGCCTCCTATTTTTCTATTTCTGTATCTGTTTTCATTACATTTCTAGCTGATTGTGAATTCTAACTTCTTATCCAAAGGAAAAAAAAAAACCTTACCTTAGTGAATTTCCCTATATCATATCCAGAAGGGGGTGCCAAGTTAAGCCATTCTAGAGTTAGGACTAAAGAACAGGTAAAATATGCAACAAAGGAGAGTTATAATTTGTACCTGGAGTCAAGATACGCTTGTGCTTTTTCCTAACACTATAAGCAATGATCACAAGCCTTTGTCTTTTCTTCACTGACATTTTTCTTGTGCTACATGTCTTTTATGAACAATATCATATCACAGATCCTCCCTAGAAGAAGGGTATAATTAAGGAAATAAAGTTGGACAGTTTTGGAATTTACAAAGACCTTTGTATTTAATCCTGCCTTATCTCTGCACTTTGAACAACAAAGTTCGTTAAATTCAGAGGGACTGCATCTCTACAAAATCATTTGTGGCAGTTAACAAACTAACGTCATCCAGACATTTAAGGGTTTGTGATAAACTTTTCTAAGTTTAATAGTTCAGCTCTTTTCAGTCTCTGTGGAAAAGACCAATAGTTTTGGAATGACACTCAAAGTTTTTCCACCCTCTATGTATGTTTCCTCCAGTGGTTTTATTTTCCATCGGCTCTCACTTTTACTCTGCTTTCCAGGCACAACAAATTATTATTAACTCTTAAAGGGGCACTGCGTCTGACAGGCTGTGAGCTCTCTCTCTCTCTGAACAACTATTTTTCTTTAATTAAATATGAGCGTAGGACCTGGGGCAGTAGGATTAAGTAAAAATCTCATTTTGCTACTTCCCACTGTCTAATGCTGTGTAAGTTACTTAGGTTTTCTGTTTCTCAGGACCCTCATTCATAGTAAGGGGATGGTAATAGTAGTTTTGACCTTGAGTTGTTTGTGGACTAAAAGATTTAATCTGTGGAAAAGGCTAAAAAAGACTGCTGATTAACCAAGGTCCAAAAAGTAACCCAGTTTTTACTTCATGCATTTCATACTTTATAGTACTAGATCCCGATATAGATCTTCCCCTTGTGGACTTCATCACTACTTTCTCTTAACCATTTCCTCCGCTAATACTATATAATCCAGACCATCATCAATTATTGGGCTGGTTTCTTTAATTTTCTCTGGCATGTTCTTCCTGCCATGTGGTTTCTCAGCGTTTGAAGTCTAATCTAGCCAATTTAGTCTTTTAAAACTGTGCATCTGATCAATTTGCTCACTTGCTGCAAACTTCAATAGTAACCTTTAGCTTCCAGCTTACATAATAAGGTTGTGCATGCTTAAATCTCAGGGTTAAGCCCTGGCTGGTAGCACGGTGGATAAGGCGCTGGCCTGCAAACCCAAAGATTCGCTGGTTCGATTCCCAGCCAGGGCACATAACCAGGTTGCAAGCCAGGTCTCCAGTCAGGTCTCTGGCTAGAGGCAGGTGAAAGGCAGCTACACATTGATGTTTCTCTCACTCTCTGCCTCTCTCCCTTCCTCTCTCTCTGGAAATAATTAATAAAACCTTTAAAAAATGAAAAATAAATAAAAAATAAATAAATCTCAGGGTTAGAGCAGGAAGTTGTGTCAATGAAATAAATGTGTGTACTTGCAGAATAATGCTCTTATCATTCTTTAAGGACTATGATCTAAAAGGATCATTAGAAGGGAAAGCTAAAGAAGCTAAAAATTGTCCTTTCTCCTCACACTTTTTACTTAGTTGTTTGTAGATGCATTGACTTGGGGAGTTATAAACCTCTCTGGGATTTCTTCTTCATTTAGGCATTCTGATGTTTTTCAGACTTTTAAAAAATTGAACTATAGCCCTGGCTGGTAGCACAGTGGATAAGACACCGGCCTGCGAACCCAAAGGTCGAAGGTTCGATTCCCCAGCCAGGGCACATAACCAGGTTGCAAACCAGGTCTCCAGTCAGGTCTGTGGCTGGAGGCAGGTGAAACGCAACCATACATTGATGTCTCTCTCCCTCTCTTCCTCTCTCCTTCTCTTCCTCTCTCCCTTCCCCTCTTTCTAAAAAATGATGAAAAAAAATCTTAAAAAAAAATTGAACTATAACTACATGCAAAAAGTACAAACAATGAAATCGAATCAATAGTTTGGGGGTTTTCCCCTAATTTGTCTGCACACCTGTAATCACCATCCAGGGTAGGAAAAACATTTTACATACTCCCAAATATTTCCTCGTGCCTCTCCTCAGCCAACACCCAGCCACTGCTCAGGGGTAACTGTGCTATTCTGACTTCTATTAACATTAGTCAATTTTGACTCTTTCTAATACGTATTCCTGGTGTCTGGCTTCCTTTGTGCTAAAAATACCTATGAGATGTGTCTAAGCTGTTTTGTGTGTCAGCATTTTGTTCCTTTTCATTGTTGTATGCTCTCCCATTGTATAAATAAACCACAATTTGCTTTTTCAGCCTCCTGTTGATGGACATTTGGAGTGTTCCTTGCCTGAGGCTGCAATGTATAAACACTTTTGTATCTATATTTTGGTGAACTCAGGCGCTCATTTCTCTTGTGTGTGTATATACCTAGGAATAACATCGTTGAATCATAGGGTCCTTTGGCTTTTGATATTTTGATTTTGCATATTATTTCCGATATCCTTTCTCTTGACTCTCAACCATTTAATACTCCTTCTTGAGTCTTGTGTCTGTATTATTACATAATATTACTTTTTTTGTGATTATTCTCCCTTTACATAATCTCAGTTTTTTTTTTTTAACTAGATACTTAATACTGCACATTTAAGATGCTTAATAATAAAGGAGAGATGCACATATTCTTAGTTCAATAGTTGTAGTTTATATTTTTTCTTCTACTTCATAAGAATACTTGGAAGCATTGCAAATCATTGACATATGCCCTCAAAAATTCAGTATTTGTTTGGAATTTCTTATTTTGGAATTTTATCAGGGTTTCCCTTTACTAAAGTACCTAGCTATTGGTTTTAACTTATTTGGGTTTTTAGGTTGATTAGCTTAAATCTTTGTTAGGTTAATATTCCTTATATATATATAACACATTGTCTGCATAGCAACCTTTCCAAGTGTTTGTTTTTTTTTTTCAGTGCTTGGTCTTGGGGAATGGAGAAGGAGGCTTCAAAACTAACACTTGCAATTGTATTCTAAAAATGTATCAGTCCTTTGAACATATTTCCAAGCAGTTAGGCAAATATTCAGATTTCTCAGTGACCTTTCCTTCCTTCATAGTTTCAAAATAATGGGGTTTATGTCTTTGCGATTCTCCAACTCTCTGTAGAAACCACTTTTATGACTTCTGAAGTGAAGTCTTATGTTTCACTTTGGCAGTAGCATTTTTGGAAAGAAAACATGAGAACTGAAGAATGCTTCAGCAGAATTTGAAATAAAAGGAAAAAAAACCAGGGCTTTTAGTGTTAAGATGTCAGATAATAGGGTTTCTTTGTTCTTTCTGGGAAATGCAAGTGATAAATATCAGAGACAGAATGCAGCCTAGGATAAACAAGAACAAAATGGGAAGCAGAAAAGTAACCTTTGATGCTGCAGAGTGTGACAATAAAATCCCACCTATACTTACATGTAAAATGAGAACTCCTTACTAAAACGCACAGAACATTAGAAATTACTCAGAATTTTCGCTTTATGCAGATGTCATGAAACTTTTACAGACAACCAGAGATTATCTCATAAAAACAATTCATTTCCTTTGATGTACCCAGGACAAAAATACAATCATTCTTTCCTGGTTATCCATCTAGCAAGAGCTTTGTCTACTGTCTTGTTTCCACAAGGATCAAATCAGTATTTGAGACCAATATTACTATGTCAAAGCTCTGAAAATAGCTGTTACATGTCCTTGCTTCTTTTCATCATCTGCCTCCAACCTATCATAACTTTATTGTTAAGAAAGTGACAAATTGTCTCCCTGCCTTGAGAAGGAACTCTGAGAAACCAGGTAACTCAGAGACCACAGAACACTTTTTTTTTTTTTGTCCGCTTCACGGAAGTTTAGATTTTAACGTAGACTTGACAGTTTCCTAATCTGGCAAGGTACTTTTTCCGTGCTGCAGGGATTTGCTTTAGGCAGTGAAAATGTAATTAGAGGCATAACTAAGAGGCAGAGTATCTTCTTTCTTACAAGTTTTGCAATCTTTTTGCTCTTCGTGAAGGCATCTAAATCAGGTAGGCCAACAATTCTCTTCTGAGTCCACTGTCCTGTTATGTGACTTTGGTTAGATTATATCAAGTCTCTGATCCTGCTTTTGCCCCATCCATGATATGAAAATAATTATACCCTTACCTTACAGAATTGTAGTGAGAAGTAAATTGATGACACATATAGAAACCCTAGCATTATAATATTCATCATAATTATTAGCTCCCTTACTCCCCAGTGTAACTTGCTTATGTTCATCTTTGTAACACATGCAGGAACATGATGTAAATTGGAAAGGTAATATGCACTAGACAAAAGAAAAAGGACAGAGCTAGGAGCCACACAGACCTAGGCAATGGAGCCTTCACCACCAACTTTTGAGACTTGACCAGCCTTTTTGAATCTTAGTTTCTTCAGGTATAGAATAGCAATGATAACTACCTAATAGGGTGGTTCCAAGTATCAAAGGAAATGACACACAAGACTCTTTCTAGTCATGACTTAAAAACAGTATAAGTATCTTGTGTAGTAGGAATATTTTTAATTTCTAGATATATACTCTATATATGCTATGAGGGTTTTTTGTTGTTGTTGTTGTTTTGTTTTTAAGATAACACTTAGTTTTAAACCCCTCTCTCTGGACTTGCCTGACTACCTCTTAGACCTCATCTCCCAGAACCATGCTTCCTCTGCTTCAACCATCATGGCTCTTTGCTGGTCTTCTACCAAACCAAGCTCATTACCAATTTAGGACTTGGAATTGCTCTTTCTTCTCTGAGATGTTTGCCTCCCAGCTATTTTCGTGGCTCATTTTCTCATGTCATGCATGATTCTCCCAAATATCTACTCCTCCCTATTTAAAATGGCACCTTACTTTCCAAAACACTATAATGTTTTACCATGTGTTCTCTGCTTTAATATATGTATGGAAAAATTAAATATGTATCATTTGTTTACTTATTTATTATCTCTCTCCATTAGACAAGTGTGGGGTCCTTATAGTTTTATTTATATGTATCTCTAGCTGTAGAAGAATGTTCAATGTAACAATTAGTCAATATATATATGTGGAATAAGGGAATCTATCAATCAACCAAATAATAATTCAAAGTACGTCTAACATTCTCTTCTGCCTAGTCATTTTGCCAATATTTTGTCTCAACCCATGTGTGCAATGAAATGCTAAATTCAACAAGTGTAAATGATAGACTGAGAAAAATAGTTATCCTAGTAAATGAATTTTGACAACATAAACTAATTTTATTTACATACCACCACTCTCTCCTAATCGGGGTGATGTTGTTGAATTATGCTCTTGCATCCTGATGGTACCCATAAATTTCCATAGTATATTTTATTTTCCACAGACTAGGAAAATAATAAGAATATTTTTTTACACAGTGTTACTTTTCTCCCTAGTTTCTTCTTATACAATCAGAGAAGTATATGTGGTATTAGAATTTATTCAGTGTAAGTGACTTCTGTTCTAATCAAATGTCTCAGCTTTCTTATTTCATTTAGTCATCCACAAAAATAGCTCATTGCCTTCTCTGCTTCTCTGCCATGAATGCTAAACTTTAATTAGTGTGGCAGTACCTTAGGTTTGAAGTCAGGATTCCTGCACAAATTTTCTTTCAGATATTCTGGTGATTGGTGAATATTATCCCACTTAATTTGAGATATTGGCAGGAAAAAGGAAAATCAAAAAATCTGGACCAAGAACAGCAAACATGTAGTCAAGTATGAATTGAAGTTTCACACACAGAAAAAAACCACACCATATTTTGGCAGGTTATTGACATATAAATTAAAGAGTAGTAGGCATGTGGCTGCTTTCAGGAAAAATGCAGAAGTATATCACATGTACAAGAACATATTATGAATGCCCAGGTGAAGGAATGTTTGTAGAAATCACTACCCTTTTACTGAACATTTACCATATGTGCTGTTCTAGGTGTTTTGTCTATGTTTCTATTTTATTCCTCTCAAACTATTTAGAACATTGTTATAATTCCCCTTTTATACAAAAAGGAAAAAGGCTTAAATAAGAACACAAGTGTTAGGTTATAGATGCTAGGATCTGAACCCACCACACCCAGGTTTATAAGATACCAAACTGCTGTAGAGGAACTTAAAATCTGGAAGGGGAAATGAAGTGAAAATATTCATATATATATAAGAAGGCATTGAGTGAATGTGGGGAGATTTCATAGAGAAAGTGAGACTTGTGTCAGGCCCTTGAAGGATAGGTTAAACTTGTTTAATGATGCAAAGTAAGATCTACTGAATTCTCTGTATCCATTTATTAATTCCTATTACAACAACCCTATGAAATGAGTACTATTATCTTTTCCATTTTATATATGAGGAACTTAGGCACAGTAAATTACACTATGTCTGACAAATAATCTAATCACAATAAACATAGAGTTTGGGGTTAACCTTCAGTTTATATAATTTATTTCTAATTGGTCATCACTGTGTTAACATTGGATTTCAAAATATTTTAGGTTTTGGACAAAATCAGCCAGAGTGTAGTAAAATTTAATGCATAGGGCTGAGAAGTTTCAATACATTATGATCATTTCTGCTTCAAATATTTGGCTATAACATTAATTTATTCCTCATATATACTAAATGAATTGTATATACCAGCTCCTCTGATAGAATTAACTTTCTAATGCATGAAATAGCATTATTTTCCCTTACTAATTATTAATAGATCACAGTTTTTTTCTTAAAATTTTTTTCTTTTTAAAGATTTTATTTCATTATTTTTCAGAAAGAGGGAAAGGGAGAGAGGCAGAGAGGGAGAGAGACATCAATGTATGGTTGCATTTCACCTGCCTCCAGCCACAGACCTGACTGGAGACCTGGTTTGCAAAACCTGGTTATGTGCCCTGGCTGGGGAATAGAAACCTGCGACCTTTGGGTTTGCAGGCTGGTGCCTTAACCACTGTGCTACCAGCCAGGGCCAATTTTTTTTTCTTTAGCTAGCTTTTTTGACACTGTATAGTAAGACAAAGACTCATGGTTGAAATACATTCATGTTGGGAAAAGCTATGATGACTTTTATATAATTATTTTAATGATCTGATTTTCATAAGGAAGAATAAAATTCTGTTGTCCCTAACATTTTTATAAAAGCATTAATGGTGAAATTGAATTTTGATCTACTGCCCTCTCATGGTATAATTCTCATGTATGGAATTCTGATTAGTGTTTATGATTGATTCTATAGAACACAAGGATTATTCAGACAAACTGTGAATTAATACATGGGCATAGGGTAAATAAAATTCTGCATAATTTATCTATTTAAAGTAGTATCATGTGCCCTGGCTGGTGGCACAGTGGATAAGGCACTGGCCTGTGAACCCAAAAGTTGCTGGTTCAATTCCCAGCCAGGGCAACATAACCAGGTTGCAAGTCAGGTCTCCAGCCAGGTCTGTAGCTGGAGGCAGGTGAAAAGCAACCATACATTGATGTTTCTCTCCCTTTCTGCCTCTCTCCCATCCTCTTTCTCTAAAAATAATAAATAAAGTCTTTAAAAAAATACAAATAAAGTAGTATCATGTAACTAGAACCCAAAATTTTTAGCAAATTTATATTTTTAAAAATTCACCATTATTTAATAATTCTTGATTGAATTTGATGCTAAATTAATGATATTTAGTTAGTAAGTACATTATGGATTTTCCAGAAACTTCAAACTTATCAGTAAAATCAGAGAAATATACTGTACATACCTCATACCAGTAAATTATTAATCAAAAAATATAAGAATAAAAACAAATAAAATTCTCAGAGCAGTGATCTCCAATAGAAATATATTGTAAGCCACATAAGACATTTAAAATTTTCTAGTAGCCATGTTGAAAAGTAAAGCAAAAAGGATAAAATTAATTTTAACAATATATTTTAACACCAACTATCCAACATTTTTAACTTATAGTCAATATAAAATTGCTAAGATAGTTTATATATTTTCATACTAAGTCTTTGAAATTTGATGTATGTTTTTAAATTAAAGCACATGATAATTGAGACTCTAAATTTTTATCAGAAATACTTCATTTATATTTAAAGATTTTATCCACTTACTTTTAGAGAGAAGGGAAGAGAGAAAGGAAGAGAAACACCAATGTGTAGCTGCCACTCATGTGCCCCCAACTGGTGACCTGGCCAGCAACCCAGGCATGTGCCCAGACTGGGAATTGAACCCCATACCATTTGGTTCATAGGCAGGCACTCAAACCGCTGAGTCACATAAGCCAGGGCTGTATTTAGATTACTAATTATAGTTTGAAATTAATTCACCTACTCAAGTTCTTCTAAACACTTCTTATAGTATTCCAGGAACAGACACATACTCCACAAATTATTTTATTTTAATATTTGTATCCACATTGATATAACTGGTTCATCTTATTTAGAAAAATTGATTCAACAGCTTATTAGTTTCAAAATCTATCTTTTAAAAATAAGTAACTCATGTGTCAACTCAATAACATCAACATTGATTTTATTTTATTGTTTTATTTAATATTATACTTTATTGATTACAATTGTCCCAATTTTAAGACCTTTACCCACCTCCACCAAGCACTTCCCACTCCCTCAAGCAATCCCACACCATTCTTCATGACTATGTGTCATGACTAGGAGTCTTTGGCTGCTCCATTTCCTATACTGTGCTTTACATCCCCATGGTTGTTCTGTAACTGCCTATTTGTACTTCTTAATCCCCTCACCTCTTCACCCATTCCCCCACACCCTCTTCCATCTGAGAACCATCAAAATGCTTTTCCTATGTATGATTCTGTCTCTGTCCTTCTTGTTTGTTTAGTTTGTATTTTCTATTCAATTGTTGATTGATACTATTCAATTGTTGATGATATGATTCAATAGTTTATGGATATGTATTTATTGCCATTTTATTGTTCATAGTTTTGATCATCTTCATTTTCTTAAATATAAGACCCTTTAACATTTCATATAATAATAGTTTGGTGATGATGAACTCATTTAGATATTTCTTGTTTAGGAAGTTCTCTATCAGCCCTTCAATTCTAAATGATAGCTTTGTTGGGTAGAGCAATCTTGGCTGTAGGACCCTGGTTTTCATGACTTTGAATATTTCTTGCTAATCCATTCTAGCCAGCAAAGTTTCTTTTGAGAAATGAACTGATAGCTTTATGGGAATTCCCCTGATAGCTTTTTGGGAATTCCCCTGAAGGTAACTAACTGCTTTTTTCTTATTGCTTTCAAAATTTTCTTTTTACCTTAAGCCTTTGGCATTTTAATTATGATGTATTTTGGAGTGCATGTCTTGCATCCATCTTGATTGGGACTCTCTGTGCAATGTTTATTTTAAAAGAGGTTGCACAAATTAAGAAATAATGCTAACTTTATCAAGAACACTAAATTTTTTCTTACAGTTTTGCCACCAATTTACATAGCAATCTTGAATAAAATTAAAATTTCCAGCATTTTAATATTGTTAGAAATTTTTCTTATTAGAAAAATTATTACTGGTTTGTCTCTTGAAAAGTTTCAGGAGCAACATAAATTTACTTACCTGATTAGCTAATTTGTAAGATTTTCTTTTTCTTGGAGTACCAAAGTTAGCTTACCTATATTTGACCTGAAATTGGTAGAAAATGTAGCTCCCACTGCCATTTTTTCATTATTATAAAATATTGGGAAACCATTTCTTTTGTTTCAAGAAAGATTTGAATTGTAGTTAACAACACTACAGTAAATCTTTGTCAAAACACTTCCATTACTGAACAAACATTGTTTAAGAGCACAAGATTCTTAATTCATTTCCTTCTATTTCTTTCAATAGTTTCTAATATTCATAGCATTTTCACCAAATACTTTACAGTTTAACTACTATACCCAAGATAGCTTTCTTAGAATTTCTTTCCGAAAACTGAGAGAAATATTTTTAGTATGTATCATGCAGGGAAATAAAGCAGCCAGATGGAGTTTAAGTCATTGTGTTATCAATTACATTTTCATATCTACCTAAAATTCTCCTTTAAAAGATATGAGAATTAAAAATATCTATTGTTTATAAATCTAGCAAAATTTTGTGGAATCTTTCTGTTATTTTATACAGGGCTATGATAAATGTAAGTGGTGGCAAGTGGGAACCCTTGTCTTATTTTTGCTCTTAGAGAAAAAGTTTGTCTTTCACCATTGAGTATAATGTTTACAGGAGATTTTTCATATATGTCCTATTATGTTGAAATATTTTTCTTCTATTTCTAATTTGTTGGGTGTTTTTATTATGAAAGGGTGTTTGGTTTTGTTATGTCTTTTATGCATCAGTTGAGATGATTGTGTTTTTCTCTTTTACCTCATCCTGTAAAGGTGGTATGCTACATCGATCAGTTTTGTATATTGAAATTTCTTGCATTCTAGGAATAATCCTGCTTGCTCATGGTGCATAATTCTTTTTAATATGCTGTAGAATTTAGTTTGCTAATTATTTTTGCTAAAAGGATGTTAATCTGTATTTTCTTATGGTGTCTCTGCCTGGCTTTGGTGTTAAGGCAATGTTGACTTCTAAGAGTAAATTAAGAAGTTTTCTCTCCTTTTACTATTTTGGAAAAGCTTGGAAGGCTTGGTATCAGTTCTTTTTCATGTATGTTTGATATATAAGTAAAACCATCAGGTCCAAAGCTTTTGTTGTTGTTGTTGTTGGGAGGTATTTTTGTTACTGATTTAATTTTCTTACTAGTTACAGATCTATTCAGATTTTCTATTGTTTATGATTTAATCTGGTAGGTTTTGTGTTTCTAAGAATATGTTCATCTAAGTCATTCAATTTGTTGCCAAACAATTATTCATAGTACTTTCTTATCATTCTTTTTTTTTTAACTGCAGATTTAATAGTAACATCTTCGCTTTCATTTCAGATTTTAGTAATTGGAATCTTATCTCCTTTCTTAGTCCAGCTAACTAATGGTTTATCTTTTTTCAAAGAACCATCTTTCAATTTTATTGATATTTTTCATTGTTTTCTATTTTGTTTTGCTTATCTCTGCTTTAGTATTTATTATTTCCTCCTTACTGCCAACTTTGGGTTTAGTTTGTTCTTTCTCTAGTGCCTTAAGTTTTAATGTTAGGTGTTAATTAGACATCTTTTTTGCTTTTAATGCAAGCATTTATAGCTATAAAGTTCCCTCTTAGAACTACTTCTGCTCTTTCCCATGAGTTTTGATATGTAGTGTTTTTGTGTTAATTCACCTGTTTTTTCTATTTCTTTTGTGACTTCTTTGAATCCATTAGTTATTTAAGAACATGTTGCTTAATTTCAACAGTTTTGTGACTATTCCAGCTTTTCTTCATTTACTAATTTTCAACTTCACCTTGTGGTCAGAGAACATACCTTTTAAGATACCAAATTTTAAAAAATATATTGAGACAATGTGTGGACTAACATGTGGTCCATCCTTAAAAATGTTCCATGTACATTTGAGGAAAACATGTGTTTTATTTACTTGTAGTATTCTGTATATAGCTGTTAGATTTAGTTGGTTCACTGTGTTGTTCAAGTTATCTGTTTCTTATCTTTGATCTAGTTTTGACCATTATTGAGATTAGAATATTAAATTCAACAATTTTGGTAGAATTGTCCATTAATCTTTAATTCTGTCAATTTTTGCTTTATATATTTTTATGGTTTGTTATTAGAAGCATCCCACAGTTAATTTTTAAATTAAAAATAATGTATTTATAATTAAAAATGTGCTTTAATTTAAATGTCAATTAAAATTTACATAAGTATAATTGTAACTCAGTCTCTTTGCATAAATTATTCAAAGATACACTTCATGATGTTATAAAAGCATGTAGGAAAATTCATTTAATGAATCCATTAATGTTGACTAGAGATTAGTGATGTGTTTATATGCCAGACTATATGTAATGCAAGTGCTTAACTTACACAGTAATTCCAGTGATGTCCCCTATGATCCAATGGTTAAAGTAAAATGTAGATCTAGTAAAACAATACAGTTGTATTTAACATATATAAAATGCTTCAATTTTTAAAGTAAAATTTGTTAATTGAAATAAAAGAAATTTAAAAATTCACCTCCTTGATTATGCAAACCTCCATTTATGTGCTCAGCAAACATGTCCATGGACTACCATAACATACTGTGATGTAAAGATAAGGGATGCTTAAATTTTTACATGATGCAGTTGAAGTTGATAAAACTTCTCAATTGAAATTTTAGTCATTCAAAAATGGAATGGGTTACAGAGAAGTAATATAAACACATCCTTGATGATCTTTGATGGCCAATCAAGAAATTGTCATGATTGCATTTGTTTTAGAGGTTAAGACTGAAGATTTTTTTTCTTAAGTATTTATTATTTTTAGAGAGAGGGGAAGGGAGAAAGGCAGAGAGGGAGAGACATCCATGTATGGTGTCTTTTCACCTGCCTCCAGCTATGGACTTGGCTGGAGACCTGGCTTACAACCTGGTTATGTGCCCTGGCTGGGAATCAAACCAGTGACCTTTGGGTTTTCAGGCCAGCACCTTATCCACTGTGCCACCAGCCAGGGCAAGACTGAAGGTTTTGAAGGCTTTTAGTGTAGCACTGAATTTTAAGCTTTGCTGTACTATAGGGAGGAACATAGGTAACCATATCTATTACTTGGTAGTTGCTCTATAAAGGATAGATATTGTTGCAAGCATCATTATCATTAGAACTACTTAAGAGACACCTTGATAAGACACTGATGTCATGATCACTTTAATGAAAATTTTAATATCTTAGATCAATGATAAAAGATTATATTGATTCATTAGCTCTATTTAACTTTATTTCATTGCAAATCTGTATGTCTAATTTAGGCAACTTCTCTTAGGTTCCTGTTAACTTTATAGTTTTCTATATTTTTCATTAAATGGAAATTTTCTTATGGTGTTTAATTAAACTAAATATATGTATTCATTCTGATTCTTTCATGAATAACTGTTTTTGAAATAAGTTGGGAAAGCTAGACAAATATTTGGATGGATAAACATAGACAGGAGGTGGCAAATGGTGTTTTAAAAAATGTTAAGTTGCTCTTCAGGAACACTTTTACTGGAAGAGACAGATTCTGGAACTTGCCTGATTAATAGATACAATTAGTTTACAAATGCTTAAAGTCAAGGTTATCTAATGGCCAATTCACTCTATAGTACAGCCCTGGCCAGGATCAATATAGTAAGGATCAATCTTGTCTGAACTGAGAGACGTGGGAATTGCAGTGTTCATGTGCTTGTGTGTGGGCATGATGGCATGGTAGGTTAGATGGGTCCAGAGCAGGACAAAGGCAGGCATCACTTCTAGACTGCCATCTGTTAGACTTCCAAGGCTTTCAAATACTGAACAGAAGACATTGGGCTTATCTTTTTGAGTCTAATTGCTCTGAAGCATAGTAAAAGATAAATAAAAAAATAAAGAGAGCACAAATACCATGAGAATAAGGAGAAAAAAATTGAACATTGACTTTTTCGTTGATGCAAGACAGATAACCCCTGTACATTTAAGAAGAGGTACCTATTAGCTAACCATTCACATTAGTATCTCTAGCAAAGCTTCAAACCAAAATGGAATGTTTAGTGCAATTTCTATAAAAAGATAGAAATTATATAACATATGCTTTTATGATGTTAAGTGTTTAGAGAGCTAAGAAATAAATATGAAATATCCTTCCTTACTCTCCTGGTAACCCTGGAGAAATGACTTAACCCTTTTGGTCCTTAATGTTCTGTATTTAACAGTGCTTCATGAGATTTATTACAACTGTTGCATAATTCATAAAGCAAAAACAGGCAAAGAATAAAAAACTAAAATATTTTTGTAGTCTATTATTGTTATGATTATTAAATATTATGGTTAACTCAGATATAAAAAGGTAAAATATTATATATAAATATGTAAATATAGATGATAGGTAAGTGGATGAATAAAGTATTGTTATAATATATTATAGTATATTACAGAGATCTCTGGAACTATTATATTTAGTCTTAAAAAATGGTGATTTTCTCTAGAAAGAAGAATATGGTGAAATGATTATTACCCAATAATCTGAAGTCTTGATTTCCATTTTAGCTCTGCTATTTGTTGATTTTATAAATGTAGGCTAATTATTTGCCTTCAGTAAGCCTTAGTTTCTCCTCTAGAAAAAAACCAAAGCTAACAATAACTTTTTTTGTCTTCCAGAAAGGAGAATTTAAAGATTGAAATAAAAAGATAGATGCCAAGTAGTTTATATTTATGTAAATCTTTACAATTTTTAAATATTGTTATCAATAGAAATGATATGTTAGGTATGGGAGAAAGGGCAAAGTAGGTCACTAACACAAAAGAATTAATATAGGAATTAAATAATAAATTTCAAAGAAAGTTAGTATCTGGCTTACAGGAATGGAGAGGATATGATTTTAATCTTCTTAGATTCTCTTTGGTATAGCTCATGACCAGTAGGAGAGAGGAAATCAAAATTGTCCCAGACTTAAATTCCAGTGTAACGTCTAATAGTCTACTGAATCTAATACTTAGTTTATAAGGTAGTTCTAAAAGTATTTTTTAAGTGTTTTTAAAACACTTAATACAGTGGCTTGGACACCATCTCAATAATTATAACTAATAAAAGTTAATTGTGGAGTAATCCCCCATGCACATTAAAATATATATCTAGGGGTTTACCATGCTTTAGTCAATAAAAAGAGTTTTAGAGATAAGCAGATCATATGGCAAAGTTTGTGGCAATAATTCAGTATGGAAATACAGTCAATGTGACTATAATAAATTAAAGCCATATTCATAATACCTACAAAAGTAAATACAACAACCAGCAATAATGACAAATATGAGTCACACTTGGAGAGTTGCCTCAACTGAAACTGCTTGGCCAGGTATCACCTCATTAATTTTCTTACCCTCAAGATAAATGAACCAATTTTATAATCTCAAGAACACTGAATTTTATTTTAAGAATAATCAGAATTACTGATGGAAAAGGACATACTTGAAATCTCCCTGACTCCATAAAACTTTATATTTTAATGCAAAGCCAAAGCTATTTCAGAGGTTGAGTTCTATTTCTGGCTGGACTTTTAAAATAATCTTGATTAAAGGGGAAAGGATTAAAATGTCCAATAAAAGGGCACTTGGAAATCAAATGAGTCTCAATTGACTGTGTTTTTATGACTTTAGTATGAATTAATCAAAGACATAGTGGTAAAATTTCCCTTGAAATATGTATTTGGTTTTTAAATTAATAGAATAATATGCTTGGAAAGATTGCCTTTGGAGGAGGTAATTGTAAAATTCAAAGTATTTTCAAATAGTATCTTGCACCGAACCTAACAAAAAACAGGGCACATTTTCCAGAAGCAAATCTCAATACTACTGAGAGCTGTCTCTTATTAATGTTCTTTTGTATTGATTCCTGGAATTGAATTAGTAAAATTAGCCCATTTCGAGGAGATTTATCAATGTTATAAGTAACCTGGGCTAAATTTGAAAATGTGCAGGTTTTATATAGAGTTCCAGGCTTATGTGAGATGTGAGGAGATGCGAGGGGCGGGGTAACTGAGAAAAACTGAGGGGAAGAGAGCCCCATTAACATGACAGCTTCACACATTACCTCGTATAAGTATTGAGTTTTCACAGAAGATTTCATTTTAAGAGGTAAAAATATTACTTGCCAAATAAACTTGAAACCCATCAAATGTGGAGATAAAATTTATAGGCAAATTTCTATAAAAACAGTCCAAGATTATGGAGAACAATTCAGACTGAACACTGTGAAACAGAGAAATCTTATAAAGTTTCTTATTAAATACTTTTCCATGTTGTCTTTTGGTTGAAGTTTGCTCCATGAGTTTCCTGGCAATAATCATAATGGAGAGGGGGAGGAAGAAGCAGGGGGAGGCAGAAGCTGGTGGGTGTCTACGGGTGGTAGTGATAATAATGATAATTAAAATTTAGTCCTGTTCTTACATGTATTAACCCATAAAATCTTTTCACTTCTATCCATTTTTAAAATTTATTTATTTTAAGAGTTTATTTATTATTTTTAGAGAGAGAGGAAGGGAGAGAGGCAGAGAGGAAGCATGGCATCAATGTATGGTTGCCTTTCACCTGCCTCTAGCTAAGGACCTGGCTGGAGACCTGGCTTACAACCTGGTTATGTGCCCTGGCTGTGAGCCTTTGGGTTCACAGGCTGGCACTTTATTCACTGTGCCACCAGCCAGGTATTCAACCCATTTTTTAAATTTAATTTTAATGTTGTTGTATTACATCCATCCCCTTTTTGCTCCCCTCTGTCCCCCTCCCCACCCACCCATTCCCCACCAAAGTCAATCCCACCTGTTGTCCATGTCCATGGTTCCTTTATACTAGGTTCTTGTCTAAACTGCTCCCCTCCTTGCCTCTTCCTCCCCCCTCTCCCCAACCCCTTCCCTCTGACCACTGAAGGCCTATTGAGTATATTCATATATTTGGTTCTGTTTTGCTTGTTGTTAGTTTTGTTCATTATTGTCCTGTAATGGGTGAGATCATATGGTATTTGTCCTTCACTGACAGGCTTATTTCACTAAGCATAATACTTTCTAGTTCCATCCATGTTGTTGCAAAGGTTAGGAGTTCCTTCTTTCTTTCTGCTGTGTAGTATTCCATTGTGTAAATGTATCAAAGTTTTTGGATCCAAACATTAACTGATGGGCACTTAGGTTGTTTCCAGCATTTGGCTATTGTAAATAGTGCTGCTTTGAACACAGGTGTACATAAGTTCTTATGAATTGGTGTTTCAGGATTCTTTGGGTATAGTCCAAGTAGTGGAATTGCTGGATCAAAAGGCAGTTC
Organism: Noctilio leporinus; assembly: GCA_004026585.1. Classification (NCBI taxonomy): domain Eukaryota; kingdom Metazoa; phylum Chordata; class Mammalia; order Chiroptera; family Noctilionidae; genus Noctilio; species Noctilio leporinus. The sequence goes on along the minus strand of PVIW01000230.1, from coordinate 592,848 downwards.
CATTTTTAGTTTTTTGAGGAAACCGTATACTGTTTTCCATAGTGGCTGCACCAACCTGCATCCCCACCAACAGTGCACCAGGGTTCCCCTTGCCCCACATCCTCACCAACACTTGTTGTTTGTTGATTTGTTCAACCCATTTTTAAACACAGCTTTTCTTCCACAGAGAAATCATGTCTCCATTGCCTAATTTCATATTTTGTTTTTTGAGAATGTTCCAGTCTAGCTACAGGCTCATAATTGAAAGTTCCTTGTATCTTATTTAAAAATATATATTTTACATAGACACAACTATTTTTAATATCTCATTTATTAGGAAGATGTAACCTCCACCCCCAATACCAGCAAAAAAAATTACTCTGATATTTCCAGACCAGTCACTGATTTGTATGCCTTGGTTAACATTCAGCTCAGGCTAATGGTTCTCTCTGCATTTTGAGAAACAGTATTACAAGATAGTTTTGCCAGGAATTTGAATCATGGCATAGAACATAGAACCCATGATAAATAGCCATTAAGAAGATGTAATACACACTGTTTTGTTACTCTTCTTTTTGTATCTTTTCTCTTAGAAAGGCATGTCTGATAGATTGAGGGACTATCATTTCCAGAAATAGTTATATTTCACCAGGGGACAAAGCCTATATTTTAAAAAGATGAGGGAAATAAAAAAGTAAGCAGTGGGGTATGACATTTCATGGGAAGTGCAGGAGCTGAGATACTTTCAGGATCAAAGTACAGGGGAAAACCCATTTAAGCATATCTAGATTGGGTTACTGGCTTATAACTTGATATTCAAAAACATGTGGAAAGTCATGCTTGAGGGTCAGAGCTGGTCAAAGAACATCATGTCAGTACAACCAGGAAGCACTTCATATTCATACCCCCACACCCAGGTGTTTTTGCCTGACCCTGAAGCATGACATTAACTATATTTGCTTTGCAGAAAGCAAGGATAACCCAAGAGTGCCCGTGGGGAAATTATCAATCTATAGAGCAACATTGACCAATGGGAGATCTGAGCTGGACATACTGTCTTCTCTCCCTTCCTTGACTTGAACTGTCTTCCAAAACAATTTTTAGAAAACAGCCTTTCAGAAAATGGTCTGCAAAATAAAGCAGCCACCTGGACTTGATCACAAGTGCTGGCCAACCTTCTTTTATTAGTATTCCTCTTTCCTACTCTACCTCCCTTCCTAAGGGCTTGAATGCCTGCCCCCATTCCTATGTTAAAGCTCTAATTTCCAGTATGTCAGAATGTGTCTCTATTTTGAGATAAGGTTTTTTGAAATGTGAGGAAGTTAAAATGAGGCCATCGGGGTGGGTCCTAATCCAACCTGACTAATATGTTTATAAGAAGTAAAAGTTTGGACACAGAAAGGGACACAAGAGGTTGCCCACACAGAGGAAAGATCCTAGGGACACCCAATGAGAAGGCAGCTCTCTGCAGGCCAGGGAGGTAAGACTCAGGGAAACCAAAGCTTGAATTCATCTTGGAATTCAAGCCTCCAGAACTACAAGAAAATAAATTTCTGTTGTGTAAGACACCCAGTCTGTGATGTTTTGTTATGGTAGCCTTTGCAGATTAATTACCACTTATACCTTGTTGCTGCTTACAAAGATTGAACTCCCCAATCAAATATAAAAACTGAGACATTTTGTCAGATTTTGTTTTCTGGATAAAATATTCTGAAACTGCAGATAAGGGTGAAATCTGTATTATTGCATCTAATAGCAAAAAGAGAAATATACTGTAAATAAAACCAATTTTCACCCATATGTATCACTAGAGATAATCAGCATTTTTGATGAAATATTAAATATGCAAATAATGTCTCTATTTATACTGTCTTAGAATAGAGAAAGTGAGCAAAGCTAGTAGAGATGAGCAGCCATCATATTTCCTAAATCTTTTTACATAATATGGTTCTAAATCCTAGAAGGGAAGGAGGAAAAATCAAAACCTAGGAAGATCTTTACTTTCGGTCAGCACCTGACTAAAGTGTGGTAAGTTGCATTAGAATGCTAATGATTTTTAAAAATAATAACAATCCTTTCTAAAATAAATAATGAGGACACCACCATCCCTTTTACTCATTAAGAGTGGCAATCTCTGAGAAATGCAACAGCTACCCACACTTGCCTGCTACCCACTTCCTATCTGAGGGTGCCATGGAGAAAAGTGAACCCATCCTGTAGTTTCTCTACTCTTAGGTTTCACTCCTAGCCTTTGTTTTATTCAATTCTAATCCAGTCAGCCCTGCACTCGAAACCTGCAATTTTTAACAAAGATTTTATTTATTATTTTTCAGAAAGAGAGGGGAAGGGAGATAGGAAGAGAGAGAGAAACATCAATGTGTGGTTGCCTTTCACCTGCCTCCAGCTACAGACCTGGCTGGAGACCTGGCTTGCAACCTATTTATGTTGCCCTGGCTAGAAATCCAGCCAGCAACTTTTGAGTTTGCAGGCTGGCACCTTATCCACTGTGCCACCAGCCAGGACTTGAACACTGCAATTTTGAGGGGAAGATATCTTCTATTTTTTTCTTTGAGAGAGACAGAAAGACTGGGACAGAGGAAGAAGCTGACCATAGCAATCTATCAGTCTTTGAAAACAGCATTAACCAAAGGCCAAGAAGGGAAAAGAACAACTAGAAAGTTGTAAGTAATTAGGAATAGTAGCCATTCAACCAGTGGGCCGCAGCTCTTTCATTTCTGTCAGTTATGATGCTTTAGAAAGCTCCAAACCTAAAAGGAAGAAATGAATCACAAAGGGATTAACTAACTCACTGCAGAGATTTATAATTATAGACCTGACATGGCCAATTCAAAAGAGAATGCATTTTTAGACTTAAAAAGACATTCCCAGAATGTTACAAAACCCTCCCTAAACTTACTAAATTTACTGCCAACTTGAAATGGTTAAACTTTGTGTTGACACATCACAGAGCCCAAATGTTATCCTTAGGAACTATGGAGTCTTAAATAAAGTACTTCTTTTTTTGGGTTATTGGTGTTTGGGAAGGAGAATCACCCAAGTTTAGGAGTGCTGGGCTGCAGTGTGCTATGCTGGTAAGATGTCACATAAATTATACCAATATTTGATGCACCAGGAATAGATGACAACAAGCTGACCAAGAGCAAAAGGCAGGTAATGTCCTTTATGAGTGCCTAAGCTAGTCTCTTTATGATAATTTCTCTGTCAATTTTCATTTTTGTAAAATAAGGTTCTTGTAATGACTAAACCAGACAATGCATGTAAAGTGCTTAGCCTAAAGCCTGGTACTTGAAATATATTGGATCAATATAAACTAGTGTTATAGCTAAAGCCAATAATCCATTAAACAGGAAGCATTACTTGTTGGGTGAGGGATAATAAATGCAAGGTGCTAAGTTTGGGACATAGTTGAAGATAGGTGGCATTTTGTTATCGTCATTATTATCATTTTTGTTTATTGTTATTAAACCCTATATAAGTCAAAACTAATTTTCACTTAGGGAATTTGGAATGCTCATTAAGTTAAAATGCATTTACCAAATTTATGATGAAAAGTCAGACTATAATAATGTGGAAAGAGAGATTAATTTATAAAGTGTTCCTATTTGGGGAGAAAATTCAACAATATCATGGGATCTTTTAAGACTGATTTTCTGCTGCTTTTTATATAGAGTAAGCCAACATAGATAAGTAAAAATGCCCCCATATGTATGGAGTTCCTGGTAAAGTATACATTTTTATTAATATCTAATAAACACCCTGGTTTCCAAGAGATTGTTCATACCATGGTGATATTTACATGGTATTCAGAGTGTGACTTAAAGGAATACAGGAAACCAGGCGAACAGCCTATCAAGGAGTCCCAGACATAGATAAATATCTTATAGGGACCTCTTCTGTAAAAGGAAATTGCAACCCATTCTCCTAAATAGCGTTGTGCTACTTCCTAAGAAGAGAATGCTTTAATGCACCAAGTTGACTATTAGTGAACTTTTATCTTTAAAAACTGTTTAAAAAGATATTTTGTAAAATAATTCAGAAAACCTTGAGAAATAATCTCCAAAGCATTTATTTGATATGTGGAAGTGTAGCTGTTAAAAATGCAATCAAGAAACAGACATACATGTGCCAGGCTGGGAGAAAAAGGAAACAAAATACCTAGTGAAGAATGGAAGACATGGAAGGCCACTGTGCAATGAGGAAGGGCAGGATCACAGCTGAGAAAATGCTTTCTAAACAAACACCATAAGGAGAGAGTTTGCCAAGGTTCTTATATATTTTTCAGAGATTTAGATTATTCTTAGGCACTGGAATCTGGAGACAAAGATTTTCTTGGATGTACAAAGAAAGAGGGTAGAGGTAATTCATTAGTTGTTTTGAAAGGATTTTCACTAGGATAGAGAAAATCCATGACAATTATTTATAGTGGGCGTTTTCTGAAAAAATGGAACACTTGTGGAAAGGCTTTATAATCTCTCTTATGACACACAATCATTTCCCATGGGAGATATTTCAACATTTTATATAAGAATATCTATTAACATTGGAGATCTAAAACACAATTTTCATAAAAAAATAAGTTTACCTGGTTTATTTTACCATATATCCCGTTATATTATTTTAGCTTCATCATAAAAGGTAGAATTTTGATGGTAAAATCACACTCTAAAGTCTCTTGAAGTTTAACTCCCTCTAACTATGATGCTTGTTGCAATGTTATTTTGTTTTATTCCTCTTAGTGTATCAGAGTTCAATGAATTAATGAATGCATTTATGTAGTTTTGCATCATTTCTATGGTCATTCTAAAGCCTGAATTTCTAAAACCATCTACTAATGATTATTGTAGGATGGTAGTATGAATTTTTTTGGAGACAGATTCAGATTGACTAATTGTATATAGTTTCAGTATCATATATAATAAACATATTCACTATTAATATTTTACAATGCTTCAGGATAAAATATCTTCACAGCTACTTAAATTTTTTCTGAAAACTTTATTCTTTGACAATGATGTAAAAGTATATAAAACAATAATCAACATTTAGATTTATTGTGTGTTATGTTTGGATGCTTTACATTTATTATTTCATTTAGTTTGAATTTAATAGATATTAACAGCCCCATTTTACAGGTGCAAGTACTAAGGCTAAGCATCAAGTTAGTATGTCTTACATATCTTTACAAAAAATAACCTTAATCTTACTGAATTATTTCTCTTCATTTTAATTCCTACCATCTGAAAGGTATTTATCAAAAGATATGTTAATCTTATTTTAAATAAATAAAGAAAATAGCTGTTCTTAACCTACCTTAAGAAGTTCATTTCACAACTATGAAGTACAGTTGTCCCAAAGCCTAATACTAAATGTAGAACTTCAAGGTGCTATATTGGCCCAAACAATGTTCCTTGTTTAGTATGCTTTGTTTCTCAGGTTTGTGCATGTAGACCTCATTTAAAGAACATACTCTGAGAGTTAAAATGTAACAAAAGCATATAGGTAGGCTTTAACTATTGTGCTCTATATTCCGCAATAAACAACAAAAATATATTGACAATCCTATGAGAAAAAAAATCAATAACTTTTCAGATTCTGCTTCCCTTCTTGTCTCAAAATGCTTATTCATTAATTAGCACATAGACTCACAGCAGAGGACTTTGTGAAGTGTGTGAATATAGATTCAACAGGGAAGTTGAGGAGCAAAAGAAATACAATTTGAGATGAAAGACATTTTTTTACAAAAGAAAAATACATAAATCTTAGAGTATTTTCTGAGTGCTTTTATTCTAATTCCTTTTGACCAGAGGTAATCTAGAATTCCTTTATTGTGCTTCATAGTTAACTTCAGATGAAAAATGAAATGTTTGCCAAACTAGGGTTTTCAACTTCATCATTCCATAGTTTTGAGTGACTGGGTAAATTCAGATAATGAAATTAGTTTTTAGTGTGGGTCATCAGCTATTTGCTATAGAGTGGGAGAAAAGGGGAGGAAATGAGTAAGGGAGTTTGTTATTAAAAGCAAAGAAATAAATTCACAGTGCCCAGAATTGAAAATCAAATACTTTAGACATTTGAAATTTGGGAATTTATTAAATTGTCCATGCTTTGAATCACAGGAAGTGGAGATTGAACTTGTCTTAAACAAATAGAATGGGCACCTCTATCCACCACAAATTCTCTCATTAAGCTTTCTCAAATGCTTGCTTCTATGATCACAGAGGTCATAAAAATGTAAGGCAGCTCTACATATATTTCTAATTCAAAAGCCCCTCCCCCAGCCATTAGGTTTTGAAAGCAAAGATTGCAGTTTATTCCTTTCAGAACTGCTGTGCCCTTAGTGGGTGGACTTTCTATAAAGCAGGGTCACAGCCAAGGCCTGTTCCAGTCAACCTTGCCTTGTATTATACGGTACACAAAGCAGAAGATGACTTTTTACTAAGATTTTATTTTCTTAGAGGTTTAGGTTCACAGAAAAGTTGAGGGTGATACAGAAATTTTCCACATACCCCGGGCCCTGACACATGCATAACCTTCCCCATTATCAACATCCCCCACCAGAGTGGCACACTTGTTGAAACTGATGAACCAACATTGACTCATAATCACCCCCAATATATATTTTACTTTAACAGTCTCCTTTGATGATTACATTTATGGGTTTAAACAAATGTAAAAATGACACATACCCATTATCAAAATACCATACAGAGTATTGCCCTAAAAATCCTCTGGGCTCCACCTATTTATCTCTCCTGCTACCAACTCCTGGTAACCACTCTTTTTACTTCATTTTATTTTTAAAGCACTTCCATCATAACTGTGCCCTTTCCAAAATGTCATATAGTTGGAATCCTAAGAATGCACCATTTCAGATGGGCTTCTTTCATTTAGTGATATGCATTTAATTTTCCTCCCTGTCATTTTATGGCTTAATAGTGCTATTTCCAGGTTTTCTTCTCTCCCTAGAGGAAGAGGGGAGGGGTGCAAAAATTCCAAGCTTTGAATCCTGCCTTGGTCTTTCTAGCAACCAGCCCTCATCTAGGAGTCACCCAGGAACCCCCCTAGGGTCACCTCAGTAGGACAAAAGCTGCTCCTAGCATTCTTATTACTGAGGAAATGACAAGGGTTTTCAGGTGTATGGGTCATGAATCAGTAGCAGGGACCAACAACAATTTTCTATTATCACACTAATACATGAAATATAATGGAAGAATCTCAAAAGCAATATATTGATACCAAGTAAAAGAAGCCAAAGATACACATACTGTTTAACTCTCTTCACATGACATTGTGGAATAAGAGAGATATTAAGTTAGAATATAGAGCAGGAAGTGTCAGTGTTTAGTGATAGTGGGACTGACTACAAAGAGGCACAATAGAGTAAGTTAAGACGATAGAGCGGTCCTAATATTGATTATGGTGGTGTTTACATGACTGTAACTCATAACTGTATTCTACAAAGAATATATTATGATATGTAAATTATACCTCAATAAAGCATGCACATATTATTAAGAATTTTGAGATATAAGGATAATGGAATAGGAGGAGCGTATTTATTAGTTATCATATTCCTTCTTGTATTAGTTTACTAGAGCTGCAATGACAGATTACAGAAACTTATGTTTCACAGTTTTTGAGGCTAGAAATGTGAAATTAGGGTAAGGATCAGCAGGGTCATGCTCCCTCTGAATGCTCTAATGAGACTGAAGGCAATAGGACACCAATTTAAAGATTTAAGGCCTACCCTGACCCAATACAGATTCATTGTAAATTAACTAATGACATCTATAAAGACCCTGTTTCTAAATAAGGTCCCAGTCTGAGGTTCCTAGTGGACATGGGTTGGGAAATGGGAGAGAGGTATTCAACCTATTATGCTCCTTTTGGAAATTATATAGATTAAATGATATTTTGAATGACCATTTTATATAGATATTTCCATGTATTTTTCTATACAATCAGTTATCTTGAGAGAAATTTGAATGGCTGAGATTCCCATATCCTAATTGTATATGACAAATTTTAAATTAAGCAAGGATGTGAACAAAGGTAGGTTAGATTCCGCATCCAAATGCAGCAGCTGGGGCATATTTAGAAAAAAATTAAAATCTTCCATGCAGAAATTGCAAGAATATTTTGAATAATGCTAGCACTTTTATGAAAATGTCAGAGGACCATTTTATAATTGGTCAGAATTTCATGTAGCTTTTATCTGGAAGCAGTAATTCCAGCAGTGCTGGTTCAAGTGGCTTCTTTTGCCAAATGTCCCCAAATCCCATCTGGTTATAGGCCTCTAGCCAAGTCCATAGAGGAAAAGTAATTACAATTATATAACACACCCCTGAGTAAGAGCAGATAAGCTTACTTCATAATAAGAATATCAATATTTTCTTACACTCACTAAACATGTGTTCACAAATTCATGTTGCCTCTATAAAAAGTCAACCTTAAGTCTTCCCCAGTAGCAATAAGTAGAAATGATGTTTTGGCAATTTTTTGCCTATGTCTCCAATGGTTACATGCTTCCACTCTTTCTCTCCTGGAACGAAGCCCAAACAAATCAATGCTAGACTGCTGTATAGAAAGAGAAACATATTTCTTATCCATCCCATTGTTTTCATTGACCATCAATTCCCAGATGTGTTAGTTAGGCTATTCCAAATCCAGCAGACCTCACCCAGCTAGCTAACCGTCACACATAGGAACAGGCCCAACCAAGGACAGCCAAGCTTGGTCCACATCAACAAAACTGCCCTGCTGATCTGAAGATATGTGAGCAATAACAAATATTGATTGTTTCAAGGCACAAGTTTTACAGTGGCTTGTTGATAGCAATAACTATGAATACAATAGTATTAAAAATATCCATAAACCCAATAAAAGAATATTTAATGAATAAATGTTAGATTAATTCTAATATACTTCCCATATTTTATTTTAGTGGAAGAAATATATGGGAGATCTTAGCAGTTAATCAAACCAAACTTTCCATAATCAATTCTTTCCTAGATCCATATATTTAGTGGTCAATGATCTGCTTTTTATTGTGGCTTTATCATTTGATTTTCATTAAATCAAGATGCTGGAAAATATTCAAGCTAACAAAGTATTATTTTTTTCCTGTTTTACTTGATTGTGTATCTTCTTTTATTGTTCAAAATAGGACCACAGCAGAAGTACTAAGTGTTTACTATGACGTTATCTACCAGAAATATTTAACAAAGTCCACCAGAACATCTCATTCAAATTATGGGATGAAAAGGTCATAATGAGTAATAGAACCTATAATCTTTCATTAAATCAAATCTGCCTCTCTGATTTTTTTTCTTTATAGCCACCTGAATTATTTCACTAATTTTCTTTCCTTTTCACTCTTCACTTGTAATCTCTACATTTCAAGACTCTCATAGCAGGTGTGTTCTTCATTGGGCATTTTATTTGTACCCTTCCGTTCATGTCAACATTGTAGCAGCTAACTTGTTTTCTATCTACCTTAATTCTGAAGTATTATTTTTCTCCCAGATTATTTCTTCCATCTACCTTCCTGAAGAAAGCAGAACACAGAATTCACCAGATATTTTAAGGAAAAATAATTTAATTCATTGTAATATGTTATTTCATGATGATGATTTTGGGAAGTGAAACCTAACCACTTCTAAGCCAGCCTGTGAAATGATTTCCACTGGGAGGCTGACCTTCTTTAAAGTATGGCATTTCATGATTGTTATTTATTATCAGTGTCTTTTCAGATGTAAAATAAAGATTCATAACCATGACAGGTTGTTGATAGATTAACTATGAAGTCATGCTAGGGATTTAAAAATATTTGATAAGGGAATGTGGAATTTTTAGTGAAAATAAGATTGTCATTGCCATTCAAAGCCCTCACTCTGTATTAATAGTTCAAATCAAAGGGAATGGGGGGAGGATGGAGGCAGGGGGGAGCAATGGGGGAAACATTGGAACAACTGTAATTGAACAATAATAATATAAAAAAACAAAGCTACACATGTTTAAAGGTCAATTACTGTTTGGTGATTATGGCTTGGCAAAAAGACTGACATGATCTGATTCCAAAAGTCTGTGAAGGTCTCTCACATTTTTTACATTAACTGACCCTTTGGTGCCTTTATAGAGGCCAGTAGTTGACTAAACCTTGGAGAATGAGCTCCTGTATCGCAGGTAATGTTTTTTTGCTTTATAAGTAGATACAACTTGAAAATATTTGCCTTACTACTGTATAGAAATCCTACAGAAATTGAAAAACTACTTTCTGAAGTGGAAATGGAGCACATCAACAACAAACTCTCATGGTTAATCCTGATAATTCTCAGGTTATGTCTATCATCTGTTTCAATTCTCCAAAAACAAAACAAAAAAAAATGGGAACATTTTAAAACTCTGTTGATTCTTCCCAGGATGAAGGTTTCCTATTATGGAACCTAAATAAATTTCAACACCTCTCCTTTAGACTTATTTTTCTAAAAAAATAAAATAACCCAAGAATATCTTTAAGTAATTTTATTGTTTGTGTTGTCTTTCTGTGACAACTGTTATTTCTAGCAATTTTAATTCTGCCATTGTAGTACAGAATGTGGTTCCAGAAATGTAGACTCATTGGAACTCATTTACAAGCAGGGCAAAATTCACCCTCAACTGCTCATAGAGGAGGAAAGCTTAAAATAATCCCCATAAATTGATCTCAGCCTAGTTTTCCTGAGTTCAAGACTGGGTTACCTTTGCTTGGTCCAATAAGCTTAGGTTGCGCTAAGGCCCACTTATGAAGCCATGCTTTACCCTAATTACACATCTCTCAGGACCCTACCCTTTAGGAAAAAAAAGATACTGGCAACTTAGGGTATCTTTCTTTCTTTTTCTTTCTTCAAAAGCTACATGGTTATTTCTTGCCATCCATTTATTATTTTTTCTACAATACTTAGCATTCTAATGACAAAACAGTAATTCAAGATGTCACTGTGGTTTGGGTCAGTTACTCTAATTGAATGAGAGTGAAATTTAGGTTGTTTGAGAAAGTTACAGGTATGTTTCTGAGGTTAACAAACAAGCAAAAAGGCAGATGGGAAAATCAGCAAGGGGGCTTACTCTGGGAATTAAGAGAAGAATATAAAAGCTCATGCTTTTGTTTTGTCTTATGTTAGTATGCATTGAGATGGAGCTTCAAAATAGTAAGGGCAGAATTGACTAAAAATCAACAGAAAACCAGGAGAAAAGATACAATTGCTAAAATCCCAAGTCAATCACTTACTTTTTCACGTGAAAACCTTTCATGTAAAGAGATTCTATGATATAGGTGACATGGGTATGCTTTTTAATATCCTTACAGATTTAAACATGTCAACCAAGGGAGTCAAAGACATAATAATACATATGTAATACCTATGTTTAGAGAAAGAGGGAAGGTGAGAGCATAACACTCAAATTTCTGTTGTTCTGTAGTAGATAAAAAAGTGCAATGTCATAAACCTTTGTGAAATGATTTATCCTCATTGAAAATTTGCCACTTGAGGGAGGATAAATTATTCACTGTGTGTGTTGGCATGTATTTTTAATATTTATATAAGATGTTTTATCTAATCTACACATGTATCATAACCCTATTAATTTATTTTAAAAAAATACCTTGACCTCTTTGAGTCTACCTGATACTCTTGAGAAAGCAGCAGTATAAACTTGAGGAGTACTGAGAAGTGGGGTCCTGTGTCTCAGCTAGAAGACTGTATTCCTATTTGTGTAACTCAATTAACAACAACTCTATAAGAGACTATGGTTAAACTATGCAGATTCACTTTATGGACCTGGCTCAGAATTTTCAAATTTAATGTGGTTCCTATCTGTACAGTAATTAGTGGTGAAGTATTTCATAAATTAGATCAGTCTTTAGCTCAAGTGAGTTACTATTCTTAATTCTGCATTTTTCACCTATCATTTGCAAGCACTTTGAAAAAAGGCAGTTAATAGGCCACCCAATGCAATCAAAGGACTTCATAATATGATGCACAATTAAAATACGTATAATTTCTAGTACCCACCTGGCACCATACGTAGTCATTACATATTCCCTGTGCTATACTTTAAACCCATGACTACTTTGTACTTTCCAGTTGTACTTCTTATATTATATAATGACTAACTGCTATGCTATACTCCTGAATCTAATATAATTAATTATAGGGAAAATGTTGAATGTGATGTTATTAAAAGAATTAGTTATTTATAAAAGGTAAAACTAACAAAATATATCTAACTTCAACTAGCTGATGCTATTCAGCTTTTTAAATTCTCTCAACTGTAATCCATCAGGTCATTTGCTTTGTATTTTTAGTTTTGGTTATTTTTCACAGAAGATTTTTGAAAAGGAAGGTGTTCTTTCAGCTGTTTTTGCTATCGTGCATAGAAGTTTACCAAAAGAATAGTACTAGCTTCATATTTAAGAATTTATTATGTTTTTCCAATATTTACTTTGGGAGACATAAAAAATGATGTTACTTAATTGCTATTTTAAGCATATTAACAGAAGAACAGAATTGTTTCAATGCATGCATAGAGTGCAGAACCTTAACCCATTCTCTCCTAACTCATTCACTCATATGGTTAAGTACACCAAATGTATGACAAAATGTAGAATTGGATTCTGAGGGTATTTAGAGGGTATACATCATTCTTCTCTTATCCTTGCCTAAACAGAGAAAATTACATAATCTAATATATTAAAAAGATTATTAATATTATTTTTAAAAAATATTATTTAAATTAATTTTTTTAATTTATTATTTTTAAAAAATCTGCCATAAGAAACCTTTTAACAATTCTGCTACTAATAGCTATGCATGTTTAAACAAGAAATTTACTGTTCTCAATTAAATTTTTTATTTATAAATATTTTTCAATATATACAACTTGGAGCATAATGATAAATTGTGGTGATTGGCATCTTCATTGTAACCATGTGCCTGCTCATGAATCATATCTTGTGCAAATGTTTTCGGCAAAACGTCAAATCACCCAGGTGACTCTGCTCCGCTTCAGCCCAGGTTTGGTGCCCTGTGACTTCTGGCTTTTCCCAAAGCTAAAGTCAGCTTTGTAAGGGAAGATTTCAGACTGTCAGTGAGATTCAGGAAACACAATGGGGCAGCTGATAGAACTTGTGAGGTCCTAAAATGCCTACTTTGAAAGGGACTGAGGCATCATTGTCCTATGTACAGTGTTTCTTGTGTCTCGTATCTTCTTCAGTATTTTATGTCACATGGCTGGATACTTTGTGGATGGACCTCAGGTGTATATTTACATCATTTCCTATAGGGATAAATTTAATCAGAGCTCAACAGTATTCCTCTTGGGTGAACATGTCTCTTTTGTCTAAGTATTCTTTTTGCCTGATCATAGCCATAGATAACTTAGATATATCTACTTTGTTATAAAATCAATATACTCATTTTCATGTGAACATCTTCACCAAAGCAGAGCCTTTAAACAGAGTCATTAACTATGAACTATAGTGATAGAAGTAATTAATGTAAAATTCCTACTTGAGTAAATTATGTTTTATTCTAAATAAATCCAACTTTTCATTGCTTAATTTATAAATCACAAGATGGATTGAATCATAAAAATACAGAAGAAATAAGAATTATGAAAATATTCAATAAATTCATCTCTTTGAAATCAAGCACAAGTTATCAAGAGTATCAAAAACAACAAAAAATCTATCATCAAATATTATTACCAGTATCACCAGTTAAGACCCAGGCAAAAATCAAAATCTCTTCCCAGCAAACAGTGCAAGTGGTTTATACCATTAAAATGTGTAGATATCACCCCAAAAGTAGCCTGATAAAATCCATTGGGAGAGAATTAAGCCAATCAAGTTACATTTCCAAGAGCAACTGTACTTCAGAGAACAGTTAATCATAGCCAAGTGTGATATTCTTCATTTTGTGGACAGAAGTCTGTGACAAAGAAGCAAGAAGGGAAAATTAGCCCCTCATTGTATGGAAGAGCAGGCCAGATATAGGGTAGGTGATAAGCACATGCACTCTTTGTGTGTGCACCTGTTCACATATGCATTTATGTGCGTGTGATGTGCCTAAATTTTTCTTACAAACATGTTTTAATTAATTTGAAATTAACAAGCCTGCCTTTTGCTAATATCTTGCCTTAAACATATTCATTTCTCTTTTAGGCGTCGAAAACATAATGCTATTATAAATCAGTTGCGCTTTAAATGCAATTTTATAAAATACAAAACTGAAAAAAAACAAAAATAAAACGTTAATATCACATGCCTTAAAGCCAAACTTTCCTTGGGGTGTGAGGTACTGAGAAGCTGGAAAAATCTGATCATTCGGATCCAAATATAGACCATCCCAATGACCTTAATACTAAAAAAGGTCTTGGGGTAAAAGAAAAAATTAAAACCCATCTTTGCAATTTCTCTTGACTGACACATCTGTCAGTGTCTTTTTTGATCCTGCTGACCCTCCCTGACGGAAAGCCCATGCTGTATTTTCAGGCTCTAATGAAGGGCTCTTCTGTGTACCACTCAAGTAAGGAGCAATCTTACATTTAATATTGTGGGTTAAACAGGACAGCAGCAAGTGCTGAATGAGACGGTGGTTTTATTTTCTCACCAAGGCTGATCTTATGACTTGCCTTTCAGCTGTTGGAAGGAAAACTTAAAAAAATAATTTTAAACTTTTCATAGCTTGCCTGTAACTTTGACCCTACTGGATGAGAAATGGCAGCAATATTTTTCAGTGTTATTGTCATTTGACAATTTCTGCCTGAATAGCAAAGAAACCAAATGTCTCCATCTGCATTTGATGTGAATAAATAAATCTGTGGGCTTTTATTCCCACAGGACACATCCCCAAAGAAATTTGGTTGTGTTTAATGTTTTAAGACAAATTAATTAGAGGAGGGTTTGGGTTACAGCTAGTATTGAAGTTCATTTTGCTATGCACATGGAAGGTAGGGCAAAATAATTGCACTGCATATTTTTAAATGTTTCTTGAGGTAGCTTGAGGTAATAGATGAAGCTCAAGTCATGACCAGCCTTTTGGCTATAGGTAAAACTCTCTTTTAGTAGAAATACTATGTGGGTATTATTTGGATCTTTTCCCCCTTTCTTTCATTTTTCATTTCAAAGATTGTCTTCACTTCCAGAAATTGTGTGGATGAGTTTTCTGTTCCAGTAGTTCTCTAACTGAACTGTGAGGAGGTCATTATATTTTTATCTCTTGAAGTGAACTTAAAAAATCAGCTCAAATGGACTGAGATAAACTAGTCACCTGGATGATGAGAGGAGGTGGAAGGTGTCTGGGAGATTTTTACCCTGGGGTCAACAAACTAGGAAAATTTGAAAAGGGACAATTACATTGGGCCTCTCTAAATTTCCCCTGCAAAATCTCTATCCAATATTTCTTCTCCATGAGCTATAGCCTATAAATTTATTACTTCACTCCCAGGTTATTTCTGTAGGGCACTTATTCTATTAGGGGTCCTTGGAGGCTTCAGTGAACTTGGTTAAAGTTTCCTGATGACAGTCGCCAACTAATTGGACTTCTGAGTCTTTAGAGTTTGATTTTTCCTAGGGGGAAAGTGCTTATTTTAAAGAATACACTACTCCAAGACATACACCTTTATTCAATTTACTAAAGTTTATGGGAAAAATGTGCTTAAATACTCTCAGAATGAATGTGGAACTTTTTTTCACATCCTTCTGAAGTCATGAAAAATGGAATAAAAGAGATTAATTTATGTTTTAATATTATTTCGTAAATCACAACATTGGTTTCTGCAAAATAAATTTCATAGGTGGCATAAAAACATAACTAAAGCTAACTGTGCTTAAGAAGAGGAAAATATGAATTGTGAATAGTAGAAAATTATAAGTGATATGACAGAGAAATGTGCATAGCATTATGGCAGAAAACAGAGAGATAGCTAACCCAGGCTTATGACTAAGGGGACAGTCAGGAGAAAGAGGTACACCAAGAACCGAAGGATGAACAAGGTTAGCTAATGCACTAGTAGTGCTGGTGGGGAGGGCAGGGTGCTTGTATTAGGGCCCAAAAGACAATGAAGGCTATTCACATAATAGGATAATATAAAGATAGTTTAATAAAATAACATTTATTAATTGTAAGCATAGTGGAGGGAAACCAAAAGAACATCTCAGGACTGTAACAGTGGCTCCATGAATGCCTGGAGGTGTGAAGGGACAAGAAGAAGGAGCATTTTATGAAGAGTCCTATCTAATGGAACCAGAGCCCCTCAGTCCAGGTACACAGTACTGGTCTCCATGCAGACAGGGAGGGTAAGGAGAAAAATAAGGGCCCAGTCATCAATGCCCCTCCTCTAATTTTCTGGTGCTACTTCTCAGTGACCAAGCCCACCTGAACTTCAGAGGGCATGAAGCTTATTGATGTGATGTGAACAGAGCACACCAAGAAGGGCTTCACAGTGTTAAGGATATAGCTTTTAAGCACAGAAACATTGCAGGCAAAGGGAACAGGATGAGAGTCCCAAAACGAGAATGTATCTTGTCCAAGGACTTGAAAAGGATTTATTAAGCCTAATCACAGATCTTGCCTGGGAATGGAGTGGTACATGAGAATGTTTGATGCATCGGGAATGGGTGGAATTCAGGAGAGTAAATTAGGCTATGAGGTAATTTATAGACTTGGATTTGTTCAAATTCCAAAAAAATCCTAATCAAATGCAAAAAACATTTTGTACAAGAAATTTCCCATTTTTTGTGGAAGATAAAGAGACTTTGAAGAACTTTGTGGTCTGGGATTGACATGCATCTATCTGTATTTTAGAAAGGTCACTCTGGCTATTATATACAAAATGAATATGAGTACACAAAATTAGGAAAGTCATGAGTTCATTTAAGCTTCTATTGATAATCCAGCCAGAAAAGCTCATGTTGAAGAAAGGACCATGGAAATATTCATAGACTCAGACATGTGTACTTACTTAACCTACACATGTTCACATATATGTGCTTTGCCAGATGAAAAACAAAAAGTAAGAAAAGAGGATAGAGGCTAAAGAGATGCAGAGCAATTTGTCTTTTCAACAATTCCAATGGCCATTTCAGGCAATAAATATTTTTGCTCCAAAGTGAGAGTGAGACAAGTACATTTTTTTGTTCAAGTCAATCTCAATTTCTCTACTTCTCTAAATACATAATTATTGTGAAATGTAATTCTTGCCTTTTTTTAAAAAGTAAACTTAGACCTTCAAATTGGTGGAAGAGAAGACTTGACTATACTTGAGAAGTAGAATCAGGTGGTCTTAATGAATGGGTCAAAGCGGTAAGAGGAAGGATGAGTTGACGGCAATGTCTGAGTTTTGGATGCTTGACAAAAATTAAGTTTAACTCTGATGATTGTTATGAAATTTGATCCTAATGATACTTTCCTTCAGAGAATAAAACCATTTACCGGGGCTTCAGAAACTACTTACTATACAAAGTTCTTGTTCTAAATCTTGAGGCATTTTGACTAGATGTGATTTGGAAGGATTTAGAATGAGGTGGGTTTTTTGTTTTTTGTTTTTTTGTTGTTTTTTTTTGAAATTTTGTACTGGATTTTGAATTTTAAAATATAAACAGATATTAAGAAAATACTTCTTTTGAATTAAAAGGTGGCTTCATTTTGTCCAACCCAAACTAACAGTGAAGACATATTAAGTGAACATAATGGAAACAAACATACAGAGAGAATAAATGAACTAAAAAAAATCCACTTAAATACAAAAGTATGTATTAGGTAAGCATAGCTGATGTAATATATTTTGACACCTTAGAATTGTACATTATAAAGCACCTCTGAAATGCTTTTGAGTCTTCAAATTGATATTAGTTACTTATGGAAAAGTGTGCATAATTTATTTTCTTTGCTGGTCCCAGGGAAGATATTCTTGATTTATCTATTTGACTGTTTTGGAGGCTGGGAATTCAAGAGAAAAAATCTGTTTTTTAATTTTCCCTGTTTTTCTTTTGTTCTTAATTCCTTCCTTATACCAGGATTTATTTTTATTTAGTTTTATTGTTATTAAAATGATTTGTTATTCAATTAGGAATCAGCAAATCAGTTTACATAACTATCTTTAGATTTAGATTAAAATATGACTTAAAGTCTTAATTGATCTTTAGATTATCTGGAGAAAGATTTTATTTCTTCTCTTTATGCAATGTTTTATTTTCACATGCTTGGGTTTCCAGCAGGGATGCACATTCATGCACCAAACAACAGTTTCAGAAAGGAAACAAAAGAAACTGCTATTTTTCATGATAACTTTGGACTAAATTTGTTACATGTCTGAGTCGATCAATAATCAGCTAGTGTTTGAAATTTTTATACTACAAACTGGGAAATAAATGTTTGCATCTGTCCACCTACCAACAAGCATTTAAGACCCTTGTGGAAAAGATCTATGCTCTGTCTCCCTCGAATCACAATTTTCCAGGATATTGCATAGAATAGACTTGGCAATCAGCAAAATTTATTGAACAGACCTAATGTTATCATGGGTTTGGCATATTATTTTTCTCAAACATGCTCTCAGCAGTAAAGTATTAGAAAAAAAGATACCTCACAGTTTAGAAAATCATGACAACAGATGTTGTATTTTTATTAGTCTTCTTCCCTTTGTCATACAAAATTATGAATACAATTTCTTAAATATTTCATTTATTATTATTTTTTTAGAGAGAGAGGAAGGGATAGAGGCAGAGAAGGAGCGAGACATCAATGTATTGTTGGCTTTCACCTGCCTCCAGCTATGGATCTAGCTGGAGACCTGGCTTGCAACCTGGTGAATACAATTTTTTTGAAGTAAAAAAATAATTACTAATAATTCCTTTCCCCAGAGAGTTTGTTGTAACCCATCTATCTCTAGTTACCTTTAAAGTTATGCCTTATAATGATATCATCACCTAATTTTTTAAATGTGAGCTGCTATATGCTCCCAGTTAATTAGGTGGAATTAAATGTCTACCGTGTTTAAAGCCCCTGATATATACTCAGCATCTATTCTTTGCAAGTTACCATAAGATGTGCTTTATGCATGCAATTGATTTTTATATATTGACCTTTTATTTTGTGCTCCTGCAAAACTCACTTAAAATTTCTAGCATAATTTTTTTACATTCCTTTTGGTTCTTCTATATAAACAACTAAATTGTCTGCAAGTAGGGTCAGTTTGATGTCTTTCCTACAAATCTGCATGCTTTTACTTTTTTATCTTGCCTTATTCGACTGGTTAGAATTTCCAACACAATGTTGATTAAGGGTAGTGAATATGGAGATCCTTGCTTTATTGTTCTTGGGGAAAAACATTCTGTCTTTAACCATTATGTCTAATGTGATCTAAAGATTCTTTTAGATAATCTTTATCTAAAAATTCTATAATCTTTAACCTTACAAGGTATCTTATTTCAAATTTGCGGAGAGTTTTTATCATGAATGTCTACCGAATTTCACAAATGACTTTTTCTCTGTCTACTAAGTTGATATGTACCATCATCCTTGGTTTGTTATAAAGTACACTGATTGATTTTGAATGGAGAATTAGCCTTGTCTTCCAAGTATAAATTCCGTTTGGTCAAGTTCTGTTATTTTTAAATAGATTGCTGGATTTGTTGAGGATATTTGCTTCTCTCTTCATGAGGGTATTGGTCTGTACCTTCTCTATCATTGTGCCTTTGTTTTTGCTATTAGGATAATATGTACAGACCTCATAACATGAGTTGGGAAGAGTACCATGCTCTTCTATTTTCTGGAAGAGATTGTACAGACTTGGTATTATTTATTTTTTAAGTTAAAACTAGGATTTCCTTTAATACATTTATGCAGCAATAAATTAATATTAGGATTATAATCTTAAGGTCAATGTGAAACAAAAGTGAATGAGAATGTTTATTGAAATCAGGGCACTTTAACAGTGGAGAAACCTGACAGGCCCTACCTGTGCCAGGTGATCAAGTTCATATCAAGAGTACAAATTCATCCTGTTCAGTGTGGCCCAGTTGGTTAGGTGTCATCCCCCAAATGGAAAGTTTGTGTATTGAATTCCTGGTCATGGCACATGCCTAGGTTGTGGGTTACGTTTTTGGGGTGCATACAAAGGGCAACCAATCAATGTTTCTCTCCCTTTCTCTCTTTTTTCCTTTCCCCTCTCTCCAAAGTGAAAAACTATCTCCTCCAGTGAGGATTAAAAAAAAAAAAACAAAAACAAAAAAAACAATGAGAAATCATTTTAGTAGCATACACTCTCAATATTAGTGTTAAGAAGGATAGTGTGAGAGGCATTGAATGTTTTGAGATTTTAACACTTCTCTGTTATAGGGTAAGTCTAGTGATACTAGATGCAGTAAGCTAATAAAAAATTCAGGGCAGTTGCAAAAGTTAATACAAATTGCTATTAGGGGTTCTGATGTCCTAACTGGGTAACTCAGTTGATTAGTGTCACCCCCATAAGCCAAGGTCATCGGTTTGACCCAATCAGGGCACATACAACAAGAATCAATCAATGAATGCATAAAATAAGTGGAACAATTGATCTCTCTGTCTTGTCAAATCAACAAATTAAAAAAACAAACATACGTTAAATTGCTACTAGCAAAGAAACAAATTGGAGTCCTGATTCTGGAACATATTCTTTTCATCAATATATCCATAAACCCAAGTCAATTATATTTATTTTATAAAAACTTTTAATTTTTAAAAAAATATGTATTTATTAAACAATTTTTAAAAGATTTTATTTTTATTATTTTTTAGAGAGAGGGAATGGGATAGAGGCAGAGAGGGAGAGAGACATCAATGTATGGTTGTCTTTTACCTGCCTCCAGCCATGGACCTGGATGGAGACCTGGCTTGCAACCTGGTTATGTGCCATGGCTGGGAATCGAACCAGTCACCTTTGGGTTTGCAGGCCGGCATCTATCCACAGTGCCAGAAACCAGGGTCTAAAATGTTTTTCTTAATTATGTTGGTAGAAAATACCATGTTGACATGTGTTTCCTTCTCAGATTATCTCTTCAGTATATTGGGCCATAAATACATATATATATTTACATTGCTAAAAAACATTAGGTAGTTGGAAATATTTGAAATGGTCCCATTTTAACCTGTAGGTTAGAACCATGCGAGATCTCAGATAAATAACATAGTAATCATAGTAATTTGGATCTTAGTAATCTTGATTTCCCATGGCCTATATAAATCCTTCTCCAGTTATTGCTGATTTTACTTTTATTCTTTAGTCCACAGAGAGTTGTGAAGTAATCTTGTACATCTTGACAATGAGACATCATCAAATAAATATTAATTGATAGGCTATAAATTTCTGACATATACATGTAAGTTATAGTAACAATTCAGAGTAGCTATATTTTAACACAGTTTGGGCTCTTGGGTAAGAATTTACTGAGAAACCATTAATCTTAAAAACCTAAAATATCAATGCTTTGGTGATATGCTAGAGAAACTTGATATGGCAGGTATTCTTCCAAATCAACACAGTTGGGAAATCGTTGGTCCAGGTGTGTGCTTGCTATCTTCAGATCTCTGAACACACTTTCAGAGAGCAGTAAAGGCATTTATACCATTCCTAAGATGAGACACAGAGCTGCATCTGCCACCCACTCTGACTTTCCTGATTGAAGGGACATTAATTCTCCCAGGTGGCTCAGTCTCTGCTTATTGACCTTGATATCGCTTATCAGCTGTGGCTGTAATAATCTGCTTATTGACTTCTGCCTTGTCACTTTTGCAGCAAGCTCCCTGTCACAGGCACTATGGCCTGGCATCAGTATGCCCTTGCTTGATTAGCTCATTGATAGTCCCATCCATCTTCTTCAAGGAGGTTGACAGGCTGGCATTTGAGTCTTCTTTCTGTGATTTTTACAGCCTGCAGAATGGCTGCCTGAAATCTTTGAAGTTTTACCCACATTGGCCAGTGTGCAGAATCCTCCTCCTCACAACAGGGAGGGAATGCTACAAACTCTGTATTGCAGAATATGACATTGTTGACAAATCTTTGTCTGCTAGTATTGAGATGCAAGAGAGAACTAACATTTGACCTAGTAATGGTAACAATGCAGCTTCAGGCTGTTTTTCCAGGTGCTTCCTGTGAGGGCTCCCTGATGGCAGCGCCCACAGAACCCCAGTAGAGTATTCACACAGAGCCAAATAGCTGCAGGGGTATGAATGATTCCCTTCTGCTGTGCACAACATCAAAACCATGTCACAGGAACTCTGACAAGGTTCTTTGGTACTGATGGAAAGAAGAAAACTAATTCCTAATAATAAACTCATTGATTTTCAAAGACAGAATAACAACTTGATTTTTCTTTTAATTTAAGGGTTAGTGTTTATGCCTCTGGCATGTGGGCAAATCATTTGACTTGTAAAATGAGTATGTTTAAATTGGAACTACCCAAAGAATGATACAGCATGATGTAATGAGAGTTTTCATGAAAAAACAAAACCAAACCAAACAAAAGCAAGGGTTATAGAGTGGGAATGCATTCAGGGGTCCACACTGTTATGTATCATTAAATATGCACTTTTATTGCACTCTTACTGGGTCTTATGCATAAGAATCATCTAGGCAACATCTGTGGGAGATAAATTAAGGAGTTATATCAGGTACAACCAAAAGTCTACAAAAATAAAGAGTTTCTTTAACTCTAATTGGTAGCTTAAGGAATTTGCTGTACCCCATGGGTGAGCTTCACACCAAAGCATTTTAAAACATGCTCTTTTCTTTTGGAGAACTGCAAATGCCTCTTGGGGAGAAAAAATAAAGTTAAAAAAAAAAGAACAGGGATTTCCACTTATTACAGGATGATTATTATTATCACATGATTTAATTCTCATTAAAATTTTATTAAATTTTATATAAGGTAGATATTAATTTTCCATTACCAGATGTAATTACATGATATTACACCAGTGTTTCTATAAAATATTGATAAACTGCAACAGCAATTTTCAACCAGAGTGCCGCAAGAATTTTTAAAACATTCAGTCAGGGGCACTGACCTCTTTTCCTTTATACTGTCAAATTCAAAAAATGAAAACAGCCTACACACAATAGTGGTCCAATATAAATGAATAAAAATTACACCTTTTTTTGGGTCAGATCATCAAAAATATATTTTTTGGTGTGCCTCAGAATTTTAATAATTAGCTTATATGCATCATGAGATGGAAAAGGTTGAAAACTGCTGAACTACAACAACAAACAATAGTCATAAACGTGCTCCACCAAGTCAATAATAAAGATCAGTGTAAAACAGACCTGGAAAACCATGTGCTGAGTGAGAAGTTATGTATCCAGTAATACACCAACGTGATGACTTCCGCCTTGACACCTTTGTGGACCCTGAGCTCTCGCATGTACTAGCCTTGTCTGAGGATAAAGAGAGCCCTAAATTAGGGCGCAGCATTCTGCCTAAGTCTGCTAGGCTGTCATAATAAACTACCATAAACTGGATGACTTAAGAGAAATTTATTTGCTGGCAGTGCTAGGGGCTGGAAATCCCCATCAAGAGCTCAGGCTCCCTCTGCGGGTACCTCTCCCTCCCTAGTTCCGCTGCTGGTGGCCCTGAATCCCAGCATCCTTGCCTGGTAGCCATGTCACTTTCCCTCCTCCTTGCCTCTTTCACCCCGTCTTCCCTCTGTTTGTGCCTCTTCATGTTCATATCCAAATCACCCCTTTAATAACAATACCAGTCATTCTGGGGTAGGACCCACCTTAATAGTTTTAACGTTATTGCCTCGTTAAAGACCCTGTTTCTAAATAAGGTTATGTTCCGAATTACTGCGGGTTAGGTCTTCAAATGATCTTTGCTGAGAACACAAGTCCACTCATAACACAAACCCTAGAGAGTGGAACAAAAGTACCCTCTGCCTCAGTAGGAGTGATAAACTCACCCTTGGGTTGGAGGGGTGGGGGCAGATCTACTTTTTCCATTCCTGCTTGACTTGGAAACTTCCTGTCAAAACAGTCATCATACCCTTTCCCCTGCGCATTCTCTGCTCTCTCGGGTCAGGGGATGTCCCGCAACACTGTTAGAAAAGGGCGCATGTCTCTAACATGAAAAGCCAGCTGTGTCAGGCCTCCTCCCTTAAGAGAATCAACAGGCTCCATTCACTGCCCTGGAACGTAGAAGGTTTAGGGGCAGACAGCGCAGGGATACTTTCGGGACCACAAACTACTAACACCCAATTGCCTCTCCGCCAAGTTAAGGTAACATGATCTTCATTGAGAGTGCGGAGAAAGAATCAACCTTCGAAGTTAGAGGGTGTCCGGATCATTGAACATAAAGAAATAATGGGAAAAGAAGTTGCTCGACTTAATCTGAATTGTGCTAAACGGTACTAAGTTTTTGTTTGACCTCCAAAAACTGAAGGGATGGTGATGCCCCATTGCTTTTCAAACAGAGGACACAAACCGTTTCCACAGCAGGAAGTAATAGGAAGCCCCAGGGGTGTGTAAAACCTCCCGTGCCTTTCAGGGCATCAGGACAGAGCAGACAAGGATCAAATTGAGCGATAAGTCAGAGACATGCTGACACCAGGTAAACACTCATTCACCAAACCTGGAAAATTATTCATGATTCATATTGAGTTTTAATTTTATTTTGGAAAAAGTGGCATCACTTTATTTATTTTAGTTATTTATTTTTAAAGATTTTGTTTATTATTTTTAGAGAGAAGGAAAGGGAGGGAGGCAGAGAGGGAGAGAGACATCCATGTATGGTTGCCTTCCATCTGCCTATAGCTATAGGCCTATCTGGAGACCTGGTTTGCAGCCTAGTTATGTGCCCTGGCTGGGAATTGAACCCGCAACCTTTGGGTTCGCAGGCTAGCACCTTATCCACTGCACCACCAGCCAGGGCAGTAACATAAGTTTTTTATGTTTATAGATTTCAAAAATATTTTTTAAAAAGCATGTGCCTATTCAGTCTCTGAAGTAGAATTTGCTGTAAGTCAAATGAATGCGTATTAACTAAGTGCATACTGTGTTCAAACTAATGTACTTGGCTCTCATACCAAAGTTAAAAAACCTGGACTCAAGGTCATTTTATTTGGCTTTACTGTTTTTGTGTTGTGCGATGACTGTTGTAAGCACTCTTCACAACCCATACGGACAACTGCTTTAAAGGCAAAGGGAAGCAAGTTTGGCCTAATGCTGCACTTATTAAATTAAAGACAGGCCATCTGGACAAGTAATTTCTCCTGGTAGCTGAAGTTTAGAAACAACGTTAAACCACGCTAGAGAAATTTTTTGATGAAGCAAGTAAAGCAGCGATTTTCTTTACCTGTTATCCTTTTTCTCTGAATTGCCTACCCCTTTGCAAATCCTGTCAAACCCTGGTGGTGAGTATTTAGTTGAGTTAAAAACAAAACAAAACAAAACATTTTTTTCTGACTCTTGGAGAAAATTGATCAATTAAAAAAAAATTATAAAGCATCTTTATTGTATAGTTTTTTCATTACATCTCTGTTGTTGACTTTAAATCAGTCCCCTCCTCTTAAGGTTAATTGGGGATATAAATAAGCAAATGGTCATAGTGTTGTGTGCTATGTTCTGTATTAATAAGAGCATTGTGGGCTGTTGGCAGTCCGAGGGAAAATGACCAGTGAGAACTTATGTGTGTGTCTCTGCACCATTGCCCTCCCACTCCCACCTCCGAGACCTGCTGAGTATTTGGGTGAAAAAAAAAAAAAGCCAAAGGAGAGTTCTCTGACAGCATAGTTCTCTATATACCATTCTTCTCTGTAGCTCTGAATACTCTACTTTGAAAAAAAATGTTAGTGAGTTGTTATGAGGATTCACTTTCATGACTTTCATCAAATTTATTCACATGTTCCTCTTAAAGTACACCTAAAAATTTCATAGTTCCATGGAGTTGTGGTTTTAACTCAGCCAGGAAAAAACGTTCCCAGCACCTGGCCATCTCCAGTTCTCTGTTGCATAGTCCAGAGGATTAGGAGAGGAGCAAGAAAAGCCCCTAATGATGAAGTGTACACTGATCAAGCAGTTTGTTATCTCATTTTTCCATTGAGCAGTTTACATGAAGTACTGAGGGGAAACTCATTTCAGGTCTGGTAGATTAGTCAGTCTTTTCAGTAAAGCTAAACAATGTAAAGGCTTGTAAAGCCTTCATCTGAGGATTTTGCCAGTGCTTTGTTTTCTAGTTCTGCTAATAACATGATCCTGACCACCTTTGAGATATTTGAAGAAGCCAAAAGTTCTTACCCGTGAACCTTCTCTTTCTTTGCAACAATTGCCTTTCTAGTTCCCTTGCTGTTATTTCCTTCATTATTCACATTCTAAGACTGTGAAGGTGATATAAAAAGCCACACTTGTCTTTTAGCTGCATTATTTGCTCTTCACAACCTCTTGGATTAATATAAAACCTTTTTCTATTTGTAAGAGACAATAGACCTCAGTTATTTTTTCTCATGACTATCCTTTCTATTATCCTTTTCTTGCAATTTTTTCTCATTAGCCAAAATGTCACTAACTGTCTCCTTTAGAGATTGTCATTATAACCAGTCTTTCAGGATTCTCTTGTCAGTAGTACTATACTAATCAGGGTTCTTGGTTGCGAAAAAAGAGAGAAAACCAAGCAAATAAAATAATTTAAGAGAAAATAACAAATACCTGACCAGTGCTCAGGGAAACTGGGAGAATCAGTCTATGGAAGTGGCAGGAATCAGTGGTGGGAGGTAGTGAAAATCACAGTCCTACCCTCTTCACAGAGAAAATAAGGTTGACATGTTGTCACTGCTGCTGGACATCTAATCTATGTCAGTGACAAGTACACTGCCAACTCTAGACCCTGTCCGCTGCAGTCATCAATATTGACTGTGCTTAAATAAATTATATATCCCTCCTCAGGCCACTTACTCCACGGTCAAAATGGTTGAGTGTGAGTATCCCAACTGGATAAACCATGCCTATGATTGCCACCAAGACAGGGGGACCAGGTGGTGAGCATTTGCAATTTTTAAAATGAGAAATGAGGTTCTGAGATTCATACAATAATGAATTTCCCAGATGCAAAGGAGTATCCTATCACAGATGTCCATTCCTGGATATGATCTATACCATAGGCACATTGTACAGATACATGCCTGTGTCCTTGAGAAATTCACAGTTCATTTGGACAGTGTTTTGCACCAACAAATCAGAATGCAGTGTTCTTAAATATATCATGGGGCATTTTACAGGTAACTTTGAGATAACAGATGTAGGAGAAAAAGATTCTGCATGTGGTAATCTGAAAAGACTTCACAGAGGAGATAGTATTTGCTTCAAGTACACCCCTTGTGCCCATTTAATAATTGCTATTATTCTTAAATATCAATAGACATAAAGTCCTCATATATATTAACATTTTGTAACCCCCTCCGCAAAAAGAGATGGGTGTCACTATGGCCATGCTGCGGATGATAACCAAAGGAATTTTCACAAGGTTAAACACTTAGTAAATGGCCACATCAGAGTGTAAGTTCAGGCTTTCATGGATATCCTTTGCCTCCTAACCACCATATGGAAGAAAGATAAAATAGGTAAGAAAGGTAACATAGGAATGCAAGTCAGGCTTTGTGCTCATGAAGGATGAAAGTAAGACTTATAAAATGCTCTGGAAAATGTGGGGAACTAGGAAAAGTCAGTGAAGTAATAATAACAACTATTTTATTGAGTGTTACTGTATGCTAGGCCTGGATACAAATGCAGTCCATGTGTTGCTCATTTAATAGTCACACCAAGGCAGTGAATTAAGTCTCCTTAAAATTTCAATTTAGCTAATGAAAAAATTCAAACTTGATAAGCTCAAGTGACTCCCAAGCTTTCATAGTTTGTATGTGTTTTAATAATCTATTGTTATCAAACAATATAAGCTAAACCCCAATGGCTTAAAAACAAACAAAGAAAGAAACAAAAAAACCCAAGCATTTTATGGCTCACTGACAGATCCTTTTGGGAATGGCTGGAAGCGTGGGCCTCCTTTTCTAGTTTAGGGCCTCCTTACCTCCAAGTGGCCTCTCCATATCGTTGATGTCTCCATGTGCTCTCTCTACTGGGAAACCAAAAATCTTTTACATGGTGACACAGGACTCCCAAAAGCACAAAAGCCAAAACTGTCAGGCTTTCTTAAACCTCAGGCCTGGAACTGGAATAGTATCATTTAGACTGCATTATCTTGACTAAGTGTGTCTCAAGCCTAGATCAGATTCAGTGTATATAAGGACTACACAAGAAAGAATATGAATCTGGACAAGAAATGTACATGGGGCCCCCTGAGGAGAGCTGGTTATTGCAATGTGTTGTGTAGTTAAGGTTGACCAGCTGTCGTGACATGAACCCTATACTTTTTCCCCTAAAGTCTTCGGAAATTAGGAATAAAATAGGGTGAGAGAGGGAAAGGGAATGACAGGAGATAAGGTGTAGAGTCACACTCTGAGGACGGAGTGCAAAGGATCCCTAGACCAAGCTAAAGGACACTGTCTCTTGCTGTTCTCAACCACTAGCAATTTATGCTTAAACTTATTCTTCACAATTATGTTTTATGTGTATTGGAAATGAGGGAGAAATTCTACAGGTTCTTCAAAATGGCCACCTTTCTATCTTAGGAGTGCTGCTTCTTTCTATAGTTCATATTCACAGAGAAATGTGCTGGGTTAGAGAGATAGGAAAAGGTAAACCCTTCACTGATAAATTTGTTTAGGAAGGAGGTTCTAAATTTAATATATCCCTCCTAATCTTTCTGTCCTTTTTTCTCTTCCCTTCATAACATTTCATTTTACAAGTGGCAAAGTTTGTATCACTGTGTGTTTCCACAAATAAGTGTGCTAGTACCTCAGTATTTACTGAAATCTCGATGTCTCCTATTTAGGAACAAATAATTGAAGGATTTCATTGGGAAAAAAAGAAACAGTGTGACCAATGAGCAACAGAAGTGGAAGTACTAAGGGGATTAATGACGGGTGTGACCCCATTATAAAGGACGACAATGCAGAGAATGAACAGGTTCACAACGAAGTACAGTTGCTGCAGAGTTTAGAAAAAATAGCTGCTAAGTTGGTTCAAGGCTCCTCTAAAAGATTTTCATGAGTCTAAAACTTTTCCATCTGAAAATGCACTTTTTTTTAGTTAGCGTTACCTGCTGACTATGATGCCATCTGTAATTCTTCAAGATCAAATTCTAAATTCTCACAAAGATAAAAGGAACAATTTCTTCATTAATCAGCAATTGATTCCAAAGCACTTTTCAAGCACTTCATGCATTTTTATGCATTGCCTTAGTTCATTTAAATGTATTAAAATTTTCATTTCTCAACAGAATGTATGATTTTTTTTTACCCATTTAGCCTTAAAGTAGCTTTGAAGTCCTTCTAAATATTACATTCACATGGGAGCAGACTGGTTTCTGTTCATGAAAAAGGTAAAGTTGTAAGTGTGAGTGAGCTCAAATCAATGATTTATATGGGAAATAAATGGAATTGATTTGAAATTAAAAAAAGGAAAGAAACAACACACCATATTTGTGGATTTCCTACTGATGAACTGTCCTGCCTATAAAGGAGATCACCATGTACTTGATCTTTCTACCAGTCAATAACAATTCTATGATAACTTATAACTTCAACTAAAAGATGTACATCAGCAAGAGATCTCTAAATGGTTCATTTCTTTTCATTAGAAAAGTTACATAATTGCAGTGGACTTATCTTTATATCACTCCAAAATGCTTATGTTGAAATTCTAACCTAAGGTGGTGGTATCAGGATGTGTGTCCTTTGAGAGAGGGTTAGATCATGAATGAGTGTCCTTACAAAAGAAAACTCAGAGAGGTACCTTGCCCCATGTGAGGATACAGTGGGAAAATGGCCACATCTGTTGGCACCCTGATCTTAAACTTCTTAGCCTTCAGAACTGGGAGAGATAAATGTTTCCTGTTTAAGCCACTCAGTTCATGATGTTTTTAATATAATAGTCCCAACAGACTAAGACGCAATTCAAATCCAACATCTTTTTTTCGATCAGTGAATGTGCCTCAGCACTGAGGGTTCTTAGAGTGTTAGTAAGACTGAAAATCAAGAGAGGTACCAAATACCAAGTATGTGCCTACGATGGTATGGTGCTTTCTCCAGATTTTCCACGATGTTTTTCTGTTGATCTATGAATATTTGATTTTGACTTTAGGAAAGACCCAGGCCTTTTACTCCTGATTAGATTAAGCCCCTCCACCCAGAATAATCCCTCATGCAACCGATTTGAAATCCTAATTATAACTACAAAATCTCATCTGCCATATGATGTAACAAACACAGAAAGGATATCTCATCATATCCACAGGGTCTGTCCACATTAAAGTCTGTGTATCACAAAAGGTCAAATGTAGTATTTCCCACACTACACACTTACTAGCTTTGGGTGGATATATGCTTACCTTCCAGAGATAGATAAGTAGATGAAAGATATACTTGTTCATACATATAGATATTTTTATAAATTCATAACATGTATAATCTGCAGTATGTATATAAAATTTTATAGCTATATAAACTAAAATTCATATGAGCATATATATAGTAAGAAAATATCCATATAGTCAAGATTTTTAAATATTTGAGAACATTAAGACCTGATTCTAAATGTTATCAAGTAACTTTTCTGAGGCTATGAAGATAATCAAAAAATTCAAATTAATCTATTAATATGTATATTAGATCAATAGATACTTTTCATTTTTAAAAAAGATTTTATTACTTTTAGAGAGAGGGGAAAAGAGAGAGGGAGAGAAAATCAATGTATGGTTGCCTTTCACCTGCTTCCAGCTACAGAGCTGGCTGGAGACCTGGCTTAAACCTAGTTATGTGCCCTGCCTGGAATCAAACCAGCAACCTTTGGGTTCTCAGGCTGGTGCCTAATCACTGAGCCAGGGCCTGATACCTTTCATTTTAAGGAAATGAAAAGATGTACATTAGAGAAAGATGTACAGTCCATGTCAATTGTTTAACATGCCACTAGATTATGTCTTAGTCTTTATTAAGTATTTCTGTTACTGTTCATAAGTAAAATTGAGTTTCACTTTTCTTTTTATTTCTGTTACCTTTGTAGGATTTTGATTTTACTGTTATATTGGGTTTTTTTGAGAAGACATATTTTTTTTCTACTCTTTTACTTTCTGAAAAATTTGTAATACACTATAAGTTATTTGTTCTTTAAAATGTTTGAAAAATAACAGTAAAATTTATGAGCACATTGTTTCTTTTCTATTTCCTTTATTTAGTAATGATTGGTCTCCTTAGAATTTCTACCTCTGATAGCATAAACTTCAATAATTTATTTCTTGAAAATCACATATTTTATCTAGATTCTCAAATGAATTTATTTGCTGCTGAAAAGATTGTCCCTGATGGCTTTTGAATTTCCTCTGTACCTTTGGTGATTTCAACATAGTAATTTTATACTCACATATTGATGCTTTTTTTCTCTTGTTCCCTTTATTATTTAACTAAGAATTCACTCTTTTTGTTTGTTTGTTTTTGCTTTTACTCAGTGAACCATATCTTGGATATTTATTTGTTCTAAAGGTTTTTTCTATTTTGGCTTAGTTCAGTTATTTTATTAATATATCTATTTTATCATTTTTAGTTTACCATTTATGAAATACTTGAATTTTAACATTTATTTACATACTTTCAAACTTATTAATATATGCTGTTCACTAAATTCTCCTTTTTTTGGCCTTTTTTGTTTTCCCAGGTGTTCTAATTTATAATGTATTTATTTGTTCCATATTAAATAATTTTTATTTTATTTTTTCTTTGAACCAGTGATGCTGATACTTTAGATTACTTTGTTGTTTCTTGATCACCTGGTGGTGACATTTTAGATGTTTTTCTTTTTTGTTTCTAGTGCTTTTAATAATTTATCATTTTATTGAACTTTGACTAGAGAATACCAGCCATGCAATTAATCCATTTTTAGAATTTATTAAATGTTTATTTCTAATTGTAATACTATTCTTTTCAAGTCCAATTCTCAAAGAATAATGAAGTAAAATTAAGCATGTTAATCTAAGAAGAAAAACCTTTTATGGAAACACTGCCAAATCAATCTTGAGGAAACTTTCCATCAGCTACTTCAAAATAGCTGTAGCCTGCTGTACACAAAGAGAAAATGAAAATGGCTTGACTCTCACTAAGCAGTTACAAGGTGTCATTTATAGAACATCAAATTCACAACCACACAAAGACCTTCCAGGAACGTTGTCATCTGTGTATAGATGTGCCTTGACTTTGATTTCTGGATTTTATTTTTTTCCATTTAAGAAAGAGCACTTCACTTCTCAAGCATGACATTGCAGGACAGGGCTTGATTTCCCAAGATTAGAAAATACTTATTGTCCCCTTGTCATTCTGTCAGCTGTGTGACATTCCTTGTCTTAGTTGGAGAAGAAAGAAACAAACAAGAATCATGTGATGATATGATGATAACTAAAACATATCACTTTTTTCTATCTTCTGCTGAACTGTAATGGCCTAAGGTGTCAAGTCTGCATTACATATGTTATTGTAACTAAAACTATGGCATTGTATTCTCTGGCTTCTCTTTTCTACAACACAATGTGGTTTGCAAACAAAGGGTAATAACGTAAAATGTAGAGAAGAGTTCTAGGCAATTTGCTGTGCTGCCCCATATATGTATTGCTTAAAATTACACGCACACACACACCCACACACACGCACATACATTCTCCTCTCCCCACCCCTCGAAACTGACCATGAATGTTGTTACTGATAAATAAGTTTAACTTCTTTAATATCTGGTTCAGTGGCATTCATTCTCTCTCTCTAGTTGACATCCTCGTCTTCATATTAAAATGGACCAGCCAACTTGATACCATGCGTGTCTAAACTTCATTCTAATGAAGACTGGGGAAAAAACAATGATATTTAATCTCAAAAACCCCAAAGACAGAAGACTATTTGTGTTCTAAATTTAAGACTAGTTTACATCCATGTCTATTGCCTTTCACTTTCATTTCCTGCTAACATGAATCCCATTTCTCTGACCCCTGGAAAGCATGAAATTCATCCTTCACTCCCTATAGGAACTGACCAAAGAAAATCCCAAATTGGCTCTCTTGTTCTGAACCAAACAAAAGACTCCTCTGACCTTAATGTAAATACAATAAACATTGATTGGGGGTTAAGTTTCATCCCAGAGTTTAAAATTTTTTTCATGTAAGATTTTATTAGACTCATCATTCACATATTGTAATAAATCAAGATGATTTCTTGGAAAGTTGTTCCCAGTGAGAACACAATTATTAAATACCATCATCACTGATGATAATTAAACTTTATTACCACAGTTTGAACCCTGTCATATCAGGCTCCCCAAAGGAGCTTTAGAAAAAAGCATAGTACCAAGTTAAAACTAACAGAATACCCAACCAAGGCAGAGCCTAAAAGCCTGAAGATTGTGCTGAAGTGCTTTTCGGACCAGTTTGCAGCAGACTCTGTTCTGTTCTTGCTGTCTTTAACCAGGGTTTGAAAAGGAAATTCCTTCAGTAAGAAAAAAGAACATCAGGACTGAAAGGTAAAGCAGAGGGGAAGGTGACAAAGAAGAAATCCTTAGGAGAGAATGAATGATAGCCATTGTTTCTTTGTTGTTGGCTGTTGGGTTTTTAAATTTTTGTTTTTGTTTTTGATTTTTGTAGCACCAGCTTGGGCTAGGCACTTTTTTCTCATATTTCAAATGTCCAGCAAGAGCTAAGGATGGGGCTTATAAAGATTAAGTGATTTGTCGGAAATCCATTTAGCTAATAATTGTTGCAAGCAGTATTCAAAAACCGTCTCCCTGTTGCAAGGTACATGCACCTTTTCTCGATGACACTGTGCTGTTTTTTATTGGTGGGAGAAAGAAAAAATATATGTGAAGGAGATCAATGAGCAAGAATCTATTTACTTGGTGTTGGTAAATATTTGGCTGCAGTTAATTTTAACTTCGCTGCTTCAACTGCACAGTAATTAGTCTGGTTGCCTGGAGAATAACCTTAAGTGAGGATGCCTGGTCTAAGATTCCTGTGATGAGTGAAGGTAATCAAACTTGTGAATTTGACAAATATGACACTAGGTGAACTGGGAAAAGCCAAGTACAATCTTATATGCTGGAGGTTTAAAAGCAAAACTCACCAACCTCACAGGGACATCAATGGCATGTTAATCCAGCCCTAGGGAGCCTTGGGTGCAACCTCTGCCTTTGGGTGCGCAGGACCTCGCATGACCACACCAAATATGACACACAGTCTTTATATGTTTTCAATTCTTATTGATGTATAATTTAAAAGCTACTATTTCCCTTTTGGTATTTTGCTTAGCCTTCATAGTTCTCCTTACCTGATTTGAACTCTTTTGTAAATTCACATTTTTAAATTTTCATAGAAGTTGAGAAATAAAGTGCTCTAAATGTCACTCAGACACAGGTATTTGGTGCCAATTCTGGAGAATGAACAAACCAGAAAACCAAGAATGAGGAAGCTTTGACAAATGGAAATAATTTTCCTGAGCATGAACTTCAATTTTTCTATAATCAGTCTAATTGGTTAAAATAAAAATAAAGATAGGGAAAATAGATAAATTTTTAAAGTAGAGAATGGTCCAAAGTAATAGTAGTGAAAAGACTAGGCTAGAAGAGAATACAGAAGGAAGAGTCAGTTCTAAAGGCGAAGAGTACATATAGAAGTGAAAGAAACATGTTAAGATTTACAATTCACAATATGGTTAATTTAAACATCCTAGAGAACTGAAACAGAGAAGTATCTAAACCATTACACACTTTTTAAAAAAGATTATTTATTTATTATTTTTAGAGAGAAGGGTAGGAAGAGAGGTGGAGGGGGAGAGAGACATCAATGTATGGTTGCTTTTCATCTGCCTCTAGCTACAGACCTGGCTGGAGACCTGGCTTGCAACCTAGTTATGTGCCCTGGCTGGGAATCGAACCAGCGACCCCTTTGGGTTCGCAGGCCAGCACCTTATCCATTGTGCCACCAGCCAGGGCCATTTTTTTTATTTTTTATTAACCAATCTGACATTTCATGTTAAAGAATTTTTAACTGATTGGTTTAGGTCACTAGCACTAAGACTTCATATCACTTCAGATCATGTCTTCAAAGTTAATGTTAAAAAGAAGAATGCAAAAAGGGGATGGGTGTAATACAACAACAATAAAATTAAAAAAAAAAAGAAGAATGAAGAGGGAAACAGAAGAAAGAAAAAAAAGAAAGAAAGAAAGAAAGGGAAAGGAAGAGAGAAAGAAAGGAAGTGTGCATGTGTGTATGAGAGAGAGAGAAAGAAAGAAAGTGCTTTAAAAGAAAAATATACATTTTAACTCTATAACATAAACTCTGAATTTCACGTAAGTAGTCATTTTGTAGTGAGTTCAATGTAGGGTCTACGAGGGTGACTTCACACTTCAAATGGGAATGTACCCCTGTCCTTCTCCTATCTTTTAAGCTCATTTAGTCTCCTAGTTTTTAAGCAATTCCTAAACTCACACACACACACACACACACACACACACACACACATGCATGCATGTGCACACACACACACACACAGACAATCCCCTGTTGTTTTTAAAGTAATCTTTACTCAGACCAAAGTGCAATGTGTATAATACAGGTTACTAGGCAGGTGTCTCAATGATGGACTGTATGGTAGCCAAGGAAGCAAGATTTAGAGAGAAAGTTGTGCAAAGAAGAAGGCTTTAAATGTAGAGATGGGAATGGAAGGTGCTTTAGACATTGGGCCTGGGAGGAACCTTCTTTATCCTTGAAGTTTTCCTCCATCTCAGTCTGTTTCTGAGTCTTGCTTCCCATAATCCACTGCTGTCACCTCTCTGAAAAAGTGAGGACTGCTAACTGCTGGAAGATGGAGGCTTCACCTTTAACAGTGATCCTTTTACAAAATTAGTCTTTGCTTCTAGATTACTTGGCATAGCATATTTTCTTTGAAATTCCCTGGGGCAAACTTTCTGTTGGTAGTCCCTAGTATTTGAACTCTTGGTATGTACCAGTGAAATCACAATTCAGCTCTGTTCCCTAGATGGCATCAATTTTTTAAAAAGATTTTATTATTTTTAGAGAGAGGGGAAGGGAGAGAGGCAGAGAGGAAGAGAGATATCAATGTATGGTTGCCTTTCACTTGCCTCTAGCTACAAACCTGACTAGAGACCTGACTTGCAACCTGGTTATGTGCCCTGGGTGGGAATCCAACAGGCAACCTTTGGGTTCACAGGCCAACACCTTATCCACTGTGGCACCAGCCAGGGCTTAGATGGCATCAATTTTATGATACTAATTGACCTTTAAGGAGGTCTCTCCTCCTGATGAGGTGGCACATAGTTTTTATTAATGTAATCAAGTTAAGTGATCATCAAAGAGATAATAGAGCTCATGATGAGAGTCACTGAACTTAATTTACAATATGTCAAAATAAAGGCTGCCAAAGAATAACTTAAAATCGACATTCTGAAGCTCCTTAGGTGTTTTTGCCAATGACAGCAGGAAGAGGTGGAGAAGCCACTCTAGTATGCATTCTATAAATTCCATCTGGAGTTGAGAAGTGCATCAGCTTTCCTCTAGACAAGCAGATATTCCATGAAGCTAATGAAATTTAAGTTTTGGAATCCTCATTTGCATGGGTCCCTTCCTGGACTGTATAACACATTTTTAATTTCTAATTTTGCATTCTATGTTATAGAGTCTATGCTATAGTATACAGGTTGTGTCTCCTTCAAGATTGATATTATAAAATCATAGTTCTCAAAGATGATGGTGTTAGTAGGTGGAGTCTTAAGTCATAAGGGTGGAGCCTTCATGGATGGGATTAGTGCCTTTGTAAAAGAGGCTTCAGGGAGGTCCCTAGACCATGTGAGAGCACAGATGGGAAGCAGTCTATGCACTAGGTAAAGGGCCTTCAGAACGGTGTTGAACAGAATAGAACCTTATTGAAACCACCTTCGAGTTTGTAGCCCTCAGAACTATGGGAAACACATTTCTGTTTATAAGCTAACCAGTGAGGTATGAGTTATCAAAAAACATTTTGCAGCTGATAAAGCTGATGATTTAGAGGGTAATTAACCCAGAGCATTTGGTACAGAAAATTATAGACCTGGGATATGCAGTTGTTATTGAAGTTGGATGGTAAATTTTATGATACTGCCTTGCTCTATTAAATGTTAACCAAGTATTTTGCCAATGTACAAAAAGATCCCCCAACCGCCACTCTCAAAAAATAAAATTGTCAACAAGTCATGGTTCTGATGGCTTATTTCATGAACTATTTAATAATCTGTCACATTCAGACAAGATCAGGCACATTCAGGTTGGTATGGCCATAAACTAATAATCTGTTACATTCATCAGACACATGTCCTTTCACCCATGGCTGTAGCTTCTGTGTGGCATGAATGTGGTTGGTTCCAAATAAAGTTGTTTTTATTCAATCTGAACTTCAATTTGGCTACAGTAAATCACCATCTCATCCCATTTCAGAAAGGAATAGAGTGGAGTCGTGGCTCAAGATTAGCTGTATGTTATTACTCTTCAGAGAGGACTAGTTTCTCTTTGGCTCCTTTTCTCTAAAGTTGTTCTATTAGAAGCAAGGGCTTAGCTTTCATTGGCTTTCTTCCCAGGACCCTATGGTGTCCAGAAGCCTGTATGCTCATTGTTTTCTTACTTAAAGCAATAATATTTAGCAATTAAACATTTATGCCTACCTGCAATGATAGAACTGAAACCCAATAGAGCACAAACCCAGCAAGAATAATGGAAATAAAAACAAGCAGGTGACACAAAGAGGTGTTTTCAAGCCTACATTTCATCACAATTAAACTCATTAAAAACATGGCTTGTGTATTGGTTTGTGACTCAAGAAATGCAATGTAGAAACTCAATTCCAATGTACAGCCCGAGTCCAGGGAAGTAGATTCATTTCATTCTTGACATTGTTCATGTTCCAAATGTAGCATTACTTTAAGGCAGAAGACATGATGGGTTCATCTTGATGTGTATGAGCCATAGCATACTATGAGACATGAAAAATAAGAATGCTATATTAGTTATATTGTATTGCTAATACTGTGTAACAAACACTGGAAATCTTAGTGATCTATACCAGTAAAAATGGATTTTGCACATATCTGCAGCATTCAGCATGAGGCAGTCTTATCTAGGCTGTGCACAGCTGGGCAACTCAGCTTCAGGTATTCCTTATGCTCCCCCTGAGCGGAGTCAGCTGGTCAGCATTGTTGGGAGAAAGTTCTAAATTGAGGTCATCTTTGAAAAACTGACACACAGCCTTATTCAAATTCCTAAGAGCTTCAATAAGAGACACATACATGGGCAAAGAAGCTGCACTCCCAGTGGTAGCAGGCTGGGAATCATCCATACCCCTTTCATAGAGGTTAATAGTGAACAATATGGTGGGTAGTCTTGTAGACCCCAGAAAGAACAATGCATTCCTAAGTTAACAGACATCATCAGGCAGTTATCACACTCTATACACTTATTAACCTCCTTCCTAGAAGTGTGACGTTTATCTTTGGGTGGCATTGCAGTTTCCTGGGTAATCAGCCAAGCTCGGGGCTACAGACGGCTGAGTCTAACCTTTCCCAGATGCCTTTGCTGCTGGAGCCATATTACATCTCCATGAGTTCTCCTACACGCATATCCGTCTCTTTGCCATAGGAGAAGCAGAAGAGTGAGTCCAATTGCACCAGTACTTCTATGAAAGTACTTTGTCTAGTCATCTCATGCCTGTTAATATTACATTGGCCAAAAAAGGTCATACGAGTGAGCCTAGACTCAGGGGCAAAAAAATAAAATCTAGGGATTTAGTGGGAGGTGCTGTAAAGTCACATGGCAAAGGCCAGGTTTATAAGCTGGGGGAACAATTGAAATCTTTAATGCAATATATTATAGCAAGAAATAAAACATAAATGGCCATAAGGAATATAAAGAGTCCACAGTAATATCTGAATGGTTCACAAAAATATTTTTTAAATCACTGTATAATTAGAACATTAGGTATCATCACATGCAGTCATTGTCAATTGTAACTGTCAAGTTTGCGGATCACTCATTTGGGTACACAAAGTAAGTGTAGGTACTGTGCATTAATTTTACTTCTAATTTTATCTTATTTTTACTACCTTTATCTTCTTCAGCTGTTACATAAATATGATTTTTCTATGTTAATTTCCATGAGGAACTTCACTGCATGTCTTTGAGAAATGAAGTAGAATATAACCAAACGAAAAATATCAATATAAAATCTTAGACTTAAAACCAAAGTAGGAAATAAAATTAACGTATTATCTCTTTTCCCCCTTTGTTTTATAAATGATTAAACACAATGACTTGTATAGATTCAGAGAGAATAATTTGGAAGAAAATTCTTTAATCAGTGACCTAATATCTTTTTATATGTGTTTCATTGACCGAGTTGGGGGTAAAAACATAGTTTGCTTTGTTACTTTTCTTATTCTACATCAGACATAGCTATTCACCTTTATGTAAATTGTCTACAAACATTCTGAATTGAAAATATTAATTGTATCTTACTGGTTTTTATTAACACAATTGCATTTGTTTTTAATGAATGTTCAGCTTCAAGCTTCCAAATACTAGAGGTCACCTTTCTTTGTTTAAATGTATTTCTGGAATTTGGGTAAGAGTTGAGTCAAAATCCTTTAGTTATATGACAGGCATAATTTGTTTATATACATGCCCAAAGCTAAAACCAACATAACCCAAAGCTAACAGATTCTAGAAATGGAGATGTTCCCTAGGGCTATCATTGCCTCCCCAGGCCACTGGAGCTCCGATATTATAAGGACCCATCAGTAAGAGCCAAAGTGCGTAGTGATATCACCTGGGATTCTGAACTAACCCTGGCATATATACGTAGCTCCAATTATTTGCCTCTCAGACCAACAGAAAACAACTGGCTGTTGAAATAATGGGAAGAATAATGGTTCCTGGGTTTTGCTCCTTGGCTCAAGACAAGCATTTACATTATATAGACACTCAATGTCTCTTCTGACTTATGATTGTCTTACAGTTTATGAAATATATTTATTTAGTGTCCCCTTGGAAGCAATTACACATTGAAACATGAGCATATATTTATTTAGTAGACAGTATTTTCATAGGTCCCTGCGGTGTATTTTAACAGTAGTGGAAGCAAAAATTTTGGTGTAATGTGTTTTTATCTATCATTCAGATCAAAGAAAATCCAGTACTTGTAAATTTTAGAAAACAATGGAAAGTTTCATAAAGTTGTAGAAAGTAATAAATGGGTAGAAAAATTAAAAAATAGTAAGATATGGAAGTTTTAAGCAGAACTGTTTTTCTTATTGTGGTAAAACACATAACATTTAAATATTAACCATTTTATGTATGTAGTTCAATAGTATTAAATGCAACCATATTGTTATGCAGACATTACTATCATATATTCCCCTAACTTTGCAAAACTCAGTTCTAATTAGACAAGCACAATCTCCCCATTCTCCCTTTCCCTCCGTCTCTGGCAACCATCATTCTACTTTCTGTCTTTATGATTTTGATTAAGAACCTCATTTAAAACATTTTATCATTGGCTTATTCCATTTAGCATAATGTCCTCAAGTTTTATTCATGTTGCAGCATATCACACAATTTCTG
Source organism: Noctilio leporinus (assembly GCA_004026585.1). NCBI lineage: Eukaryota > Metazoa > Chordata > Mammalia > Chiroptera > Noctilionidae > Noctilio > Noctilio leporinus. The sequence continues at coordinate 552,038 of PVIW01000230.1, read as the reverse complement.
CCCTTTTTAGGGCTATTCAACCTTCTGTTTTACGTATATACCACATTTTGCTTATCCATTCATCTGTTGATGAAGACTTAGGTTGCTTTCAACTCTTAGCTATTGAGAATTATGTTTCTGTGAACATGGGTATACAATTATCTCTTGGAAAACCTACTTTCAATTCATTTGGGTATATACCAAAAACTGGAATTGCAAAATCATATGATAATTCTATTTTTAATTTAAAAAAGATTTTATTTATTATTTCCAGGGAGAAGGGCAGAGAGGGAGGAAGAAAGGAAGAGAAACATCAATAGATGGTTGCCTTTCACTTTCCTCCAGCTAAGGACCTGGCTGGAGACCTGGCTTGCAACCTGGTTATGTGCCCTAGCTGGGAATCAAACCAGTGACCTTTGGGTTCACAGGCTGACACCTATCCACTAAGCCACCAGCCCAGGCCTCTATTTTTAATTTTTTAAGGGCTGTCATAATATTCTTCAAAACATCTATTTTAATTCCTTGCCCACCAACAAACAGTGCAGAAGAGCTCTAACTTCTCTGTGTCTTCATCACTGTTTTCTGTTTTCTTTTTTTCCACCAATAGTAGCTCACTTAATGGGTGTAATGTGGCATGTCATTGTAGTTTGATATGCATTTCTCTAATGGTAGTATTGTTGTACACCATTTTACATGCTTGTTAGTCATTCATATATCTTTGAAGAAATTTCTTTTCAAGTCCTTTGCTCATTTTTCTAAAATATTTTATTTATTATTTTTAGAGAGAGGGGAAGGGAGAGAGGCAGAGAGGGAGAGAGACATCAATGTATGGTTGCCTTTTACCTGCCTCAAGCTAAAGACCTGGCTGGAGAACTGGCTTATAACCTGGTTATGTTGCCCTGGCTGGGAATTGAACCAGCGACCTTTGAGTTCACAGGCCAGCGCCTTATCCACTCTGCCACCAGCCAGCACTCCTTTGTTCATTTTTTTTTTTTTTTTTTTT
>PVIW01000230.1:397105-550956 GCA_004026585.1 Noctilio leporinus | reverse complement strand
TTTGTTCATTTTTGAATGGAGTTCTTTTGTTGTTGAGTTTTAGGCATTCTCTGTATATCTTGGGTATATCAGCTATATGATTTGCAAATACTTTTCTCATTCTGTGAGTTACCTTCTTATTTTGTAGACAGTCTTTTGATGCAATATTTAAATTTTTTCATGAAATCAATTTACTTTTTTCTTTTTGCTGCCTATGTCTTATTGTCATATACCAAATCCAATATCATAAAACTTTTGTCCTATGTTTACTTCTAATAGATTTACAGTTTTAGGCCTTACAGTTTTGTTCTTTTTCAAGATTGTTTTTGCTATTCAGGCCTATTGAAATTCCACGTACGTTTTAGGATGATTTTTACTACTTCTGAAAAAAGTGTGGGAATTTTAAGAGATGGTGGGGGACCTGTAGATTATTTTTACATTGTCTTGATATTTTGCTAATTCTTCTGACTCATTAACATGGGAAATGTTTCAACTTATCTTTAATTTCTTTCAGCCATGTTTTGTAGCTATCATTGTACAAGTCTTTGACCTCCTTGGTAGTATTTTATTCTGTCTGCTGCTGTAGATGAAATGTTTTTGTAATTTCATTTTTTTATTGTTTATTGTTTGTGTATTGATTTTTTCTTTGCATCTCACCATTTGACTAAATTTATTCTAATAGTTTGGGGGGTATTGTATGTGCAATCTCTAGGGTTTTCTACATATATGGTTCATGTCACCTACAAACAAATAATTGTATTCCTTTCCCTCGAAATTTCAAGGGAAGGAACCAAAGTTCCAAAATAATTCCATCAGGCAGACCCTGTAGGTGCAATGATTGTCTAGGTGGGGGCGGGGACCGATTCCCAGGCTTCTATTTTGCCATCTGCCCGGGAATCCTCTCAGTAGACCAGTTTTAACATTTAATATTTTTTTTATTTTAATATAATCTCAAAATATAGAAGTTAGCAATTAAGTGGATTAATAGGTAACTCATGTTAAAACAATATTTATTATCTAAATATCCAGGCCATTAAGTTGAAATTCTTTAATTATTGGTTACTCTCTTGTTAGACTCTCTTAGGCTCCAGAATAAAATACATCTAAAAGTGGAATTATCTCAAGGTAATTAACTTTCTTATATTGAAGATGTCTACTTACTCTGCTATAATTTAGGAATTATTAAGAAAATAGTTTAAGCATGAAAAAGAATACAAAGAATACTTGGACATTCACTGGCCTTACATCCTTCCATGTTCTTCATGGAATGTAGGTGTTTGATTGATATGAGCTTCAGGCTGTATTTTGTTCTTGAATTTTAGTGGGTTTCTCCATTCCCAGAGTTTCTTGTTACTATAATCTATTCTATAAAGTTAGCCACGTGGGTGTTTGTCTCCCCATGTAACAAGAGAAGAGATGTTACTGACAACCTGCAACAAACCTTGGTTAATGCAAAGTCATTACAGAGATCACTGTTTGAATATAGAGTAAATGTTTCAGGTTCAAGATAACAATTACTGCATGAAATTAAGCCAAGTGTGACGTGATAGCTCACTGTGGTCATAATTTGCATCTCTCTGATGGTGTTGCATCTCTCTGAGTGACATTGAACATCCGTTCCTATGTCCTCCTTGGAAAGGTGTCTGTTTAGGTCCTTTGCCCATATTTTGATTGGATTATTTACTTCCCTGGTGTCGAATCACATGAGTTCTTTATATATTTTGTATATTACATTTTTATATGGTGTATCATTCACAAATATGTTCTCCCATACAGTTTTCATGTCTTGATTTTGATAAGTAACTTTATTCATCTCTTCAGGTGTATGTCCAGCCTCTAGCTTTATTTTAATTTCTGTTTTACCCATTTACATGGACATCTGAAAGGAATCAAATAGATGAAAAGTAGTGGTAGAATTCCTTTTTTTACAGAATCATTTAGAGAAGTGACACCAAATTGGGTGGGGAAACACTTTCTGCTTATAATTTGGACAACTCAGCCAAAACTCCTTGTCCTGGATAAGCCAGATAAAATATAATGATGCCATTCATATTTTTCCATATCATGATGAAATAAATCATTCTGAATGAGGGCTCATTTTTGGTGGAGCCATTCATATGCCCTCAAATTATATATTTTGTATAATTCAACTAGACTTTTATTGGATACCTATTCCGTAGCAGTCACTATACCTATGGAGATAAACCATACAAACTCAGTTTTCAAAAATCTCATGTTTTTAGAAGAGAGAGGATAAAGAAATAAATGAATAAAGTGAGGCATCAAAAGTGCTATATAATAGAACTGTGCACAGGGCATCAGGAGAAAGATTCTGAAGCACTTAGTGTCAGGTCTGTGACAAAGAATTTCAGCAACATTTTCCCTTTTAATTTTTCATCATTCTTTTCCTGTTTAAAGAAATTCAAGGAAAAGATAATAAACATGTATTGAACAAGCATGTTAATGTGTGTTTGTGCCTGTAGGTGTATGTTAGTAAACTTTAGTCTGAAAAATATTTGTTAGGAGCAAAAATCATAGATTTTACTATCAAAATATTAATTGCATTTTAGGAAAGGTTGTTGATATTCACAGTCACTTATTAATCTACATGTAAAAAGCACCCTCACTCTTGAAGCTTCTGCCCTTATTGGACCTCTACAACCTTTATTTGGCAATATTAACATGAAATGCTTTTCCTTGTCGTGCCTGTGAGTACATTCATCATGGATTTTATTTGACTTTCCCACAGGGTATGTGAAACAGAGAAGGAATCTAAACAAAGTCTCTAATCCTCTCTCTTACAGATTCAATAAACATTCTAACGAGTCATTCATGTAGTTGATAACTTGTCCTCTACTGGATTACCTGCTTCCAAAATCAAACAGGACTCCAGATACAAGCAAAGTCTGAGAAATGAATTTATAAACTAGGTCATTTAGTTCTGTTTGGGTCCTACGAACAAGAACTACTTAACAGCTTTTAAAACTGTACAATTCCCAATGTCATAGAGAGACAGCATCTGTTCGGTAACCAATTGTCAGAAAAATAAATAAGCCTAAGACACGTACATTTTTAAAACAAGTCAACTTTAAATAAAAAATATATAAGTGACTTAAGCAATAAAGAAAAAGTTATTGGACTTTCAGTTTTGCAAGCATTCAGGTCCCAGATTTCATGTACTTTCTATTTGGCTATCTTTAGCATTATTGCTCTTAGAATAGGCTGGTCCTTCATACTTCCGAAAGGGCTGCCATAGCGGTGGCATACCTCACATCACTACACACTTGCAGCCAGAGATGCAAAAAATGGGAACATTTTTCTTTATAAATATGTTTGCTAGATGGAGGAAACTATTTCACAGGAGCCTCACCCCAGTAGATTTTCTTCTTATTTAATGATATGGTGTCTCATGGCTCTGCCTGAACTAGTTAGTAGTAAAGGAAATGGAATTCCATGTTTGCCTGCTTAAGTGAATAGGAACCCTCTGCCTCAACCTTCTCTAAGTATATGCCCTTGCAAAATCAGGACACAAAAAACAAGTAATAAGAGGGTAGGGGGGAGATGAGTCTTTATTCTTAGGAAGACAGATACAATGATCTGCTCTATGCTTCCTCAGACCATGTCAAATACTTTTTATCGGAGCACAACGCTGCACATCCTGACCCCCATGGCTATACAGGTGTTATCGTATGTATGTCCCTAGTGGGAGAGTCAAATAGTAATATTGTGGAGAACAACATAGGGTATGTGTCAAAATCCTCAAGAATATATGGATGATTTTTAGATTCAACAATTCTATATCCGAGAACTTCTCCTAGGAAAATAATTAATTTTGCGAGTAAAGTTACATGAATTAGGTAATCGAAGTGGCATTATTTGTATTATATTTGTCACTAGTGTTAGTAAATAGTACTTGATTTGTACCACAATTCCAAAAATACATAAGTGCATTTGCTATGCTGGGATTAGAGTTAGGCTCAGCGGTGCATTTAGTTAGTTACATACAATAGTAACCTGTTGCCTATGCTGGATGTCTGTTGACAAGGTCCTTGCTGCCTTTGTACTATGGCAATGACCTTTATGAGTTTAAGGGGGTTACTCTTGGGTGAACAAATCAACAAGCAGTGCATGCATGCCCCACTGAACGTCTGCCTGTCCACGAGATCACTCAGAAAAGTAAGGATTTATTTGTTGCCTGTGCAGCCAAAGTCTTATACACTGCAATCAAATCACCTTTAGCCACCAGTGTCACCAATCACAGGAAATCTAACTAACAAAGTATCTTTATCATCAGAAACATATTAAAGAACTTATATGTTAACTCCTTCTCTGTCCTAGGCATGGATATTCTTTTTTTTTTTTTTTAAGAGTTTTTATTATTTCCAGAGAGAGAGGAATGGAGAGAGGAAGAAAGGGAGAGAAATGTCAATGTATGGTTGTCTTTCAAGCATGGATATTCTTTAGCCCATGTTGGGAAATTTGTGGATCTGTTGAGTCCATAAATAACTGTCTCATCATGGAATTTTTTTTTTAATGATTTCTGGGGTTAAGTATTTTAGTTCCTGCCACTGTAGCTTTTGCATTCACTGAAAAATATCAATTTCACTTTATTTCATCATGTGCTCTAAATTCCTGTGTTGTTATTTTAAGCAATAAGGGGTAAACATTAAACTCATAGTGCAAGGTCACATGACTTTTTTATTCTTTATATTACCCAGAAAGTCAAAAATTTGTGTTTCTGTTTAATGGAGTTTCTATTGTCTGTTGCTACAAATGATACCATTCCTCAAATATTAGGATTATACAAGTTCAAAATTTAACCTTACATTTCTACCAATTAGTTTGTTCAAGTAGAACTTGGTACAACATTAATATATATAGGTTAAGAATATATGAAAAATACATATTTATCAGTGCTAAAATCAAGGGTTAAAAAGTTAAATGAACTAAATTATAAAGAGATGTAAGGCAGAAAGAAACTGAATATGCTTTTTAAAAAAATCAATGAAAATTCAGTGAGTACCTGAAGAGAAAGTTAAATAGTCAGCCATAATACATAGTTATGCATTTTTATAGTATTATTATTAACCAAAGAAAACCAACAAATGTTCCAACTCAACATTATTTTTAAACATGCAGATAATGTTACCTTTCTGCTCTGAAATACATCACCTTATCACTGGGGAAAAGACCTGAAATAAATTACAAATAACATGACAACAGGCCTAAAATAATAAATTCAATATCAAGGCCCATTAAATTTCATATGAAACCTAGGTAAATCCAATTGTAAAAATGCATGAAAATTCAGAATTATTACTTTATGGTCATGCACAAGGGAAAATGGCTATGTTACTCAAGAAATAGAGACAAGATAGAATATAACTTGAAACATGATGATGCTTATAAATTATTTCTGTTAATACCTTGTGAGTCTCCTTAAGATTTTTTCTCTAAGTAAAATGATGTATTATTTACTTCATAGGACTTATTTAATTTTATTCCTCTATTCAATTTTTGTGTTTATTAATTTAAAAAAAATCTTTAAAATTATAGTTCCAGGTTGCTTTCTCATGTGATTAATCCAACAATAAAGGATCTCAGATTGTTTAAGGGCATGTTTTCTTTCAGATAAAGCAACATGCTCACAGAATGCTATTGTCAGTTGGCAATTTCCCTGCCTTCTGAATAAGAGCCTTGCTCAGCATATGTGGAAATTGAGAAACTGCAGGCATTGGTTAAACTAGAATTCATATGGTCAGCCGACATGTGGAAGGCATCAGCAGAAGTTATTCCAGTGATCTCACATTGGCAAATATGGTGCTCTGGCTGTTTCCAGAATAAACATATAGTTCTGCTTGAGTGTGCACACCCATGTGTGAACACATGTAGACACATGGGGATGTGAAGAAATGAAAAATGCGGGCAGAACAGCAACCCAAGTAAGAATGAAAATGTGCATCACTGGATAGCTATCATCATGCAAGATAACCCATGCCATTCCTCAGCTAGATGGACACTATTCTAGGGGAGGCGAGGAGAGTGAAGAAGTGGAGGAAGAACCTGTTTTCCACTTCATCCAAGTTCCACTCATACCCATGGTAAGCCACACTGAAATTTTAAGAATTAGTTAAACTTAGAATCTGAATGTTTCTTAAGATTTGTCTTGGCAAAGTGTACAGTTTGGGTTGTAGGTGTGAGAAGGTCAAGAAGAAAATACTTCAGCTGTTTAGATAGCAGCTACACTGGACAGTTATTTCCTGAAGGAACTTGGCCACCCCTTCCACTGACAAGCTGTCTTAAAAATAATATTAATGTGAGGAGAAAGGTACTTGTTTATGGAAAGCCCCATACCAAAGAAAGCAGGAAATACCTCGGTGTAGCCTGACTTTGGATACTCTTCAAGGATTCTTGAGAGTCAAGACAGCAGTTTGGCTTCATTCAAGTTGTTTCTCATTTGAAACATTATTTTTGATTTAGAAAGTCAGTTACTAATGTTATCAAAACCAAGAAAGAGATATTTGCCATTCCTTTTTCCTATTTTTCCTGTAAAAATATCCAAGTAATTTTTTTACTAATCTTTTAGGAAGAAGTCAGAAACTAAACCTACAATTTGAGGATTTACTTGAACTATGGTGAAAAAAGTGTTACCAAGGACAAGAAACGCCAAGCCACTCTACTATCCCCAACGTACAGTGGCTGTGATGTTAGATACCAAGTCAATACTGGCTTGGTAGCTACATGAATATCTGTAAAATGGGGGTGATTAATATTATTATACATTTTTGTAGTAGGACTATGGGCCAAAGTGCTTGTTTGGTCTCAGTTAAGTAATTTTCTTAAACAGTTAAGTAATTCTCAATGATTTCCTTATTTTTTAAAAAGATTTTATTTATTGTTTTTGGAGAGAGGGGAAGGGAGGGAGACGGAAAGGGAAAGAAACAGCAATGCATGGTTGCCTTTCACTTGCCTCCAGCTACCAACCTGGCTGGAAACCTGGCTTGCAATCTGGTTATATGCCCTGACTGGGAATCAAACCAGTGACCTTTGCATTTGCAGGCCAGTACCTATCCACTGAGCCACCAGCCAGGGTTGATTTCCATATTTTTAAAAATGCAAATTCTAAAAACAAGAAATTTGAACATGGATGAAAAAAGAGAATATTTACCTTTACATCTTCTGGGTTTTATGATATTCACTATTTATGTCCATTAATGTTGCTTGAAACATTAGAAACATATAATGTAAAAAATGGATACCACAATTTAACTTGGCTTTTCTGCTAAATTTTTGAAATGGGTGAACTAGTTAGTACTTAATTCATCTGGCTGTAAGAAAACCCAAATTTCCATTTTTCATACAAGGTAGGGGCACAAGCATTGCCTATGGTATTGAAGGTAAGGGATCCAAAATTGCATTTAAAGGCTGCCTATGAAGTCCAAAGGGACCCAGGTTATTTCCTGTTTATTTTCAGCTTTTTTTTTTATGTTCAGAAAGAGACAATGCTTGTGTCCATAATTTCAAACCCACAGCTTAGAAGATCATGTTAACACTCAGGAAAAGTAAAATAGAAAACCACAGGTTTATCCATAGGTAGAGTCAAAAAAGTCATTGGGAAATTGGAGCTTGGAAGGAGTGTATTATGTAAGTCTTCTTACTTAACTCTGAGGTATTTTGATGATGCTAATTATTGCCTTAAACAGTCTTTCTTCATTTTGTGAGTTCTATATTTATTTTTGAAATCAGAAGATGATGGTAAATAAAAAGAAACAGCAAAATCAAGTAACATAGTGCTATTTTTTGTCAGGCCAGAAACAAGTGTAGCTTGGAGGTACAGATCATGACAACAGATGTTTTATTATAAGCTCACAACTTGGGAATGGCCATATCACATTAGCAGTGAATGTCTGCCTTTGTGCATTTGTATCTTCAAGGGCAAAAGCAGTTATAGCCGAAACATATGAGTGGCTAATTCTTTCTACTGGTTAATTCTGTGTACTCTTTTCAGAGACTAACTCCTCTCATTATTGGAGAGAAAGAAATGAACTATACCTATTACTTAAACAGCTATCAACCTATTCCAAATGAGTTTTCTAAGGCTTTGGGATGCGTCAAAATGATAGTCCTCAAAGGAAATCAAATGGCTTAAATAAGAATTCTTTTAATTTCATTCCCCTGATTGTCAGGAAGAGAATTCATTACCTCAAGATCATTAGTATTTGGTGATAATTCAGGTGGTATTCAGACAAGATAAAACTCCCAGGAAGGGTTGATAGCTGGAAATGTAAGGAACAATTTCCCATGAGAATAATTTCTTCAGTCTGCAAGCCAACCTGGACAATATAGCGTATTACACACTACAGTCCATTCCTTGTGCCACTTAGATCTACTTGTATAAGGTACAGGAATAGCTTCCCCAGGATGCTTAAGCCTCTTTACTTGAGGGGGAGGCACCTATAATAGGCAGATTTGTGCAAAAATCAATTATTCTTACAGATAGAGCTGGTCATATGTGTAACTGATTTTCACTGGTTCCTCCTCTACTAACATTTCCAGTCTCCCCTCAGCTTTGGCCCACATCTTTATTGATGGGGTGACTTACATAGTGGAGTCACCTAGACCCTCAGTGATAAGGATTTGAGTGAGCCCTGGTCACAATATCTTTGTGAGGCCTGCTACATTTGTACATTTACCATCAAAACTGTGAAAGGAAATGACAAAAAGTCCTCATATGAATCAGTTGAGAGTCAAACACTTGCATAACTCAACCCCACTATGTAATAGAAGCCTCACTTTAGTCTTATTCTACAATACTTTCTGTACAGAGAACAATTTATAAATAGGCAAAGATGAAAGCCAAAAAGCCCAGTCAATTACTGTTCAACTATAGAATAGGAGAGAGATTATGGGTCAAGGTGACAGTAATGCAAATGGTGAGAGGTAATCAAATTCTGGATCTATTTTGAAAGTAAAGCGAACAAGATTTTCTGGTAGGATGGATGTGAAGTATGAGATGAAGATCTTAGTCAAGAATGATCAGTTTCTAAAATGAGAAAAGAAATCTTGATGATTCCAATTGTGTCATGAGCTGCTTTTATACACCAACTGGTTCGTTTTAGAAACAAGGTTATTCTCGGTTCCTATAGAATGGGATTTCCACTTTCACAATATGTTTCAAACAATAACCTAACCATATTCTCCAGGAATATAGGAGTGTAGTTAATAGCAGTTCACCTTAGATAAGGTGTATTGGCTAAACTAATTAAGCCAAAGAAATTGTATAAAATGAAATAGAACAAGAAACTTCACAAATTGTTCTACTGGACTGGTTCAGCTCTACCTCTCACCTCATATCTTTATCTCTTGTTTTCCCTTATACTTTCTGCTCCAGGAACAAAGAACAAATCAGAGTACCAGAGAACACCAGATCTCTCCCATCTCTATGTAAAACTCCTGACCCCTGGAGTTTTCTTAATACTATGCTGTGAGGTTAATTCCTCTTTTCTCCCTTGAAGTCTCATGGAATTGTGTCCTGACTGCTCTCATGTCCAATGGCACTTTTCTGATTGTATTGTAACTGCATTATCTCAACATTTAAATCTCCCTGAAAACAGACAATTGATCTGATTAATTACTCGTTTCCTAACACTTTGAGTGTTTTCTAGCGTAAAGAGAATAGGATACTGAGTATTTTAATATGTATCAGTGATTCCTATTGTAGGAGACTGCTTCTTACCTACTTGAGTATATGAAACAAACCACTTAAGGTCAAATCTAGAGCAGATGTCTGAACTTCATTGTTCAAAAAAAATCACCTAAATAATTAATTTATTAAAAAGATCAAAAAACACAGTTTAGAAAAGTTTAAATTTGTGTTTGGAGTGGGGCCACTGATGATTTTGATGTGGATTTTTAGAGACCAAATTTATAGATGCACTTGCCTAAGGGTCTCAAAGCAAACAAGCAGACAATCTCTTCCATTTATTCAGGGAAAGTAGTATAATTGGCAGTTGGTATTTTGGGGAAAAGAAGATCTGAATTCTGAGTACTCCTTTTTATTATGGAAAATCAAAATCTGCTTACAACAAAACTGTTTACTAGAAATTAGGGGTAGAATTGAATTACATTTTGAATAAAACATAAAAGATAAGCCAACATCACATTCTTATGCCTATTAACTTAAGGATTTTTATTGAAAATTCCCATTGCTAAATAACATAACTGCAAACTTCAAAAAATAACCTTTTTTTACACAGGAATGGGGTACATTTCCATCAATTCCCTATTCTTATAGCAAAATATAAAAGTAGGTATTCTCTAGATAAATTTACAGCTAGAGTTATGTTACGCTTGTATTCTCTTTGTATTGCCTTTCTAAGAAAGAAAATAATAACTTTCTAGAGTGAATCTTGCCTAAAAATGGGGTGTTTTTAAAATGCTTTTTTCAACAGGAGAAATAATGACAAGCTTAACCACCCAGAGTGAAAACACCTTGAGATATATGAGCTTCTTTATTTTTTAGCAACATGAGAAGATGCTGAGCTGGGTGTCTCTAGGACAAACTGGAATGTTGTATGCATTAATATTTCTATTTCCTTTGTATCAATCAGTTCTAAGTAAATGGCCATGAGGCTTTAAGTTTACTTTAGTACACAAAGTTCCACCTCTAAATATTATGTCTTTGGAAGTTTAAAAAACAACCCAAGGAAATGCCTTTTCTCAAAAGGACGAATTTCACATTCTACCTTGAATTTTTCAAACTCTCTTGACTTGCCAATAAATTCAAACAAACCTATAAATATGTGAACAATTGTCTGGAGCCACTCGGATTTTAATGGTGTCCTAATTCCTTCCCAGGTGCATTTTATTTATTTTCCTGCCATATACTAGCAGGTCCCACACATCCATCCTTAGACAAGCAATCATTTAACCTTGTGCCACTTCATATACTGATGTAAACCCCAAATAAGTAAATGGAAAAGAGGAGTAGAATTTATGAGGAATCTTCTGGTTCCTCATTCCATTACTCTGGTTTATCATGGCAGGCTTCAGATCACTTTTCAGCACCTAGTTTCTCCCCAGTTTATTTTCTCCTGTAGAGACAAGCAGATTAATCTTCCTAAAACTCCACTTTGATCATGTCATCTTGTATTCAAGAGTCCATGTGGCTATCCATTGTTTAGGAACTGAAGAATATGCTGTATTTTTTTTCTTGCTATGTCTTTAATCACACTATTCATTCCTATAATGCATTCTTTTTGAACATCAAATGGTGTTGATTTAAAAGCATGGCTACAAAAAGTTTCAGCTTCTTTTATAAGAAGTAGAGGCAGTTTCTACTCTCCTTGATTATAGGTTGGTGACATGACCTGCTTTGATAACTTCATGAAGTGGGATTGATATTGAATAACTTTTAAGGCTGGTCTTCAAGACCGTCACAGATTCTGTCTTCACCCCCTTAGAAGTGGCCTGAGAACACCACATAAGGAAGCCAGCCCAGCTCACTGGAGAATGAGAGGCCTTGTGGTGAAGATATGAGGTATCCTACCTAGCACAGCCAACACCAATTGTCAGGCATGGGTGTCACCATCTTGGATCTTCCAGCTCAGATGACCATGACCTTCCACCTAATTGCAGCTACAATAAAAAATCTAGAGAAAACCATCAGAAAAACCATGCCCCAAATTGGGATAATAATATTATGTTGTTTTAAACCACCAAATACTTGCTGTCCAACGCAGATAGCCAAATAGATAACACATCCATTCATTATGTGTTTTTAGGTTACAGATAGCCATTAGTAAACAAAGATGAAGAAAAACCTTGATTTCATGGAGTTTAACACCTACTGACCAGAGAATGCCAAAAATAAGTAAATGCACAAGAGAATAGCATATTGGACAATGATGCATTTGGCTTAGGGAAGTAAAAGTAAGTGATATAAAAGATAGTGAAGCTAAATCTCATTTAGAGGTTATAAAGCAAATGGAGGGACCAGTACTGTGTCAAGTCTGCAAGAAAGTCTCTCAGAAAGTCTCATAATATTGTTTTTTTGCTCTTGTTACTGTTTTCCTTTTTTTTTTTCTTCTTCTTAAATATGGAATGCTTCACGAATTTGCATGTCATCCTTGCGCAGGGGCCATGCTAATCTTCTCTGTATCATTCCAATTTCAGTATATGTGCTGCCGAAGCAAGCACACTGTTTTCCTTTTAATAACCATGTATGCTTTTAATAAAGATGAGTGTCTTTAACTGAAACAGGCCCTCTTGAGTGAGATCACCAGCTACCCCAATCTTAAGTGCCTTGCATCTAGACTCTTCCGATATTTATTATCCATCTTACCCTGTGGGTGTTTTGTGTCTTAGGCTGGATAGGCATCTCCACATTGACCACATGTTTCTTTCTCTCAGCTCCCAACATCACTGCTTGTCCTCTACAAAGTTCAAGTCCCAATTCTTTCAGTAAATCCACCTTTTCACTTCCCCAAGCCTACTCTCAAAAATACATTCTCTCATCAAAGTGAAAAATGGTGATTTCTCTCAGTCCGAAGCATAATACCTATTTTAGTAATTCTGGTGAAAATTAGAGATAATTTATATAAAGTATGGGAAATGCAGTGCCTGGCACAGGGCATAATTACAATAAATGATAGACATTATTGTTATCATCATGATCATCATTATTTTCATCATTGCATTTAATCCTTTGTTCACTTAAATATCACTTATTTAGTGCCTTGAATGCACCAGTTAGTTATATGGCACTAACTGCTGGGAAGAGGGAAATGAGCTATCACTTTCTCTATTCTGCTCTTCATCATGGATCAGTCATCATAACCAGTGTAGTACTTAGATTGAGATGCCAGGGTCCCTGTCATTGGCCCAATGCTTTGGAGGACCCTATTTAGCCCTCTCCCTGTCATTGTCCTCCTCACGTGGGCAGGAGTCCACAGGGCCTTGGGAACATGCCCACCCAAAGAACCCTTCTGCATTTCAAACTACCTGTGGTGAAAAACCCATTTTTTGTTTTGTCTCTTGACTTCCAATCTGATGTGGACAAATATGTTTGTAAAATATAGTTAAAATGAATTACTAGGGAAATTAAGCCTAAAAAGCTAAGATAGTAAATGTAAACCCCATTTCTTATTATCAAATTCAACAGAAATTATAGACCAAATCACTATAAAAGTTTCTAAGTTTTGCATCCGTTTCTCTTCTTATTTCACTGCAAACCAAAAACAAACTTTTTCAAACTGACGATAGACTATACAACACATTTTTGAGTAGCACTGTATAAAACCTATGTTCTAGTGCATAGGAACCCAGAATAAACAAGCAATAAGTATTACATTAAATAACCATGGTGGAAAAGCAAAAAAAACCAGAATGAATTTAGAAATTATTACTGGAGATTATTACTGAGTGGAATTTAGAAATCAATTTCTGCCTATAATACTTATCTGACCCATCATTTAACTTTATTCTATTATCATAGGTATTTTTGTAGCACTAAAATGTAGCAGGAACTCCTATTTGTGCTTAGAGCAGCACTAGTATCACTAAGACTCTGAGTGCAAGTTTGTGACTCTTACTCCCAACCAAACTTCTTTTCCTTACTTTGCACCAATCCCATCACTTCCCTTTTTCATTGTGTCTTAGACTCACTCTTAGCTTTTTAACCAACCTGAGTATTGATGTATTTATTCCCAATATTGTGTACTACTGTCATTTTGTGGAAAGTTAGTACCTAGCATGAGGCTATGAAACAACTAGATGATGAATAAGGTTGTGGTTCCTAAACTACACACTGATGCATCACAGGGTGCTGTGCTGTATCCACAAGGAGACTCTGTGACAGCTTAGCACCACAAGCTCTGTTTGCTCCAGGTTGTTCACAAGATCAAGTTTAGACCATACTGTTTTCCTTCTGGAGACACCCTAGTTTAGTGAAACCTTTTGGAAAGTTGCCGAGGTAAAGAATTAAGTATCACCATGGAACAGAAATTGGGGTGGCAATGTCCAACCAGACTTCAAGTTTTGTGAAACTATGCAATGCCCAATAGGTATTCACATCTCATTTGTGACTAATTGTGGTTATGTTAGATGAAATAAAATTATTTTTCTTTTAGTTTATTATTTCCTATGTGAGTGCTAAGTTAAGAGGACAAAAACACTAAAATTCTTGGATATAACCACTTAACAAACTGAACCGTATGTTTTGTTTCCTGGGGTTATGAAAAATATTAGTTGATTGCTAAAGACAGTGTGTGCAAAGTAAGTTGAAGCCTCTCAGATGTGCCTTTAAATCTCACCTTCATCACTTAGTGATTGTATAGTCTTGGGCATACTCTCTATTGATTAGTCATGATTCCATGCACCACTTTCCTTTTTTATTAAATCTGGATACTTGCATGTATTGCCAAGGTTTTCTGTAAATATTACTGAGATGATGCTTAGAACATTATCTGGTATGTACTAAGTGCTTCATTAATGTTACCTATTATTTTTTTCTGAGTTTGCAACTTCAATTCACATCTTTTCAAAGCACCAAGACACTTTGTAAACTCAGTATCATTATCCCTTGCTTTGCAGTTTAAACAGTTAACCTGAGACAATTTTTACAATAAGAAATTAGATGGTATATTACAACTCAATCTATGGATACCCCTGTAGTCATTATAGAGTGAGATAATTCAACCAACATATGTAGTAGAATACATTTTCATTTTTATTTATTTTTTAATTTTTACTTTATTTGAAATGATAGCTTTAGAGAAGTTGACAGAGGTACTGTGAAGAACACAGCTGGATAGAACTATATCATGAAAAATTCTATAAGTAAAAGATATTTGTCTGTCTCAGCTACATGGAGAGAGATGCTTAACAAAAAAGACTAAAAATGCATATGTAAAGAGATTATGGAATCTCCAGGCAGACTACTTTTACTATGAGCACCTTTTCCCAGTTTTGGGTAAAAGCAACTGCTGGGTAGAAATCCTTCCACAAGACAGACAAAGCCAGTTGGAAGAGCAAAAGATGAGCTGATATTCAAGCTCACTTCCAGGTGAGCAGGTCAGTAAAAGCAACCACTAAGCACTCTTCCAGGCAGAGCCAAACCACTGCTAAAATGTGCTTTTTTATTTTATTTATGTATGTATTTATTTATTTATTTATTTGCTCTCTCTTTGTATTTATCAATCTAATAAAAGACAGTGTTGAAAAGAAAATATCCAGTGAAGTTTCTCTTTTCCCCTACTGATAAAGTTCCTTAGTTATCTTCTGTCCTCTCAAGTTTTACATCCAACTTTGTCTTTTTTCTTGACTTGGGAGAGCAAGGGTCATCAAATATTTCTGTAAAGGGTGAGGGATTAAATTTTTTAAGCTTAGAAGACCTCACAGTCTCTGCTGCAACTCCTTAACTGCAACCATAATGCAGAAGTGTCCATAGGCAAGGCACACTTCACTGAATATGGCTGTGTTCCATGAAAACTTTATTTGCAGAAACTGGTGGTTGGCAGATTTGGCCCATGGGCTATACAGTTTGCCAGTCTCTGTTCTAAAATATAATAGAGTAAGAATATAAATGACTGAAAAAGTGAATTTAGGGTTTAGCACATCAAAAACTTTTGTAAATAAGTGAAAATCAAAAACCAGGAAGCCAATAATTGATTTTTATTAATTTATTATTTTTCTAAATTATATTGCAAGCATATCATGAGGAAAATACTGAACCAGGTAAACTCTACCGATGCATTAGTGAATATTGATATCAACTATTTATTGCCTACTCATGATATTTCCTTTCATACTGAGGGAGCTGCTTCCTCCATCTTTCCCCTTATTTATTTCTCCCATGAGCAGTGACTTAATCTGATTAAGATTATGGAATGAAAATAAAGGGGGGTATGTATAGTTATAGTTTAATCCCTTCCTCTTCCATTATGCTTGAGAGTGAGTTGCTCCAGGCATAATTTTTTCTGTGCTTCCTGTGTGTGTGAGATCTACCATAACTGGTGAATCTGCTTTGTTTCAAGGATAATTTTTAAGAAACTCACACATCTATAGATATAAGCCATATTGTCCAACAAAAAACTTTTTCAATGATAAAGGTGAAATTTGGTCTCCATGGGCCTTACTTTCTCACATTTCTCCATCAGTTTAGAAATCAAACGAAATGCTCTATACTGCATTGGCTGTTGACTTTCAGACCTCTGAATTGAGTCCAATACACAGGGACTGTGCTCCCATAGAAACCAGAGGAGGAAATAGCTATTTTCTGAGAAAAGTTAACTATAAACTGAGAGCACCTAAGGGTAAAAAGTAAAATAGCCAAAAGGGAATATAACAAATAAATCTAATCTACTCTTGGGAGTAGGAAGGCAGTGTTGATGGGTGGTCTAAAAGGCAAGTCTGAGGCTAAATAGCTTTCTAGGCATAAGAACTAGCATGTGCAAAGGCCCTGCTAACCAGAAGAAGCATATCATGTTCCAAGGTCAGTCTAGCTTGAAATATGGGCAGAGGTGCTAGCTGAGAGATGATGCTGGAGAGGGAGGAAGGCACCAGTCCATGAAAGACTTTGTAGGCCATTTAAATACTACAGGTAATGCTTAAAGATCAAGGGAGGGCTTGTGGAGGTTTTTAAGTTACCTGGTATGATTGTTATGTTGAATGTTTTTAATTAGACAAAAAGTTAATTATGGGCAAAAGTAGATGCTGATTAAAGCCATAAAAGCTCCTTGGGCAATTTTTCCAACTCCATTACCTTCTTGTTTATTTTCACATACCTTGATGGACTTCATTCATATTTCACTGAGAAGGTAAACGATTAGAAGAAACTTGCACACTCTTCAACAATCATCTCTATTAAATCACATATGTCAATATCCATATATTCTTCCTCCCCTCTTGATACTGTACAGGAAAGCTCCTATCTTTATCCAAGATAAATTTATTTATCTGTTCATAGATCTCATTCCCACACCTGCCATCAGTCATCAGTACTTCTATTTATCTTCTACTCTTATTAGCAAAACTTCAGTAGAAGTTAACTCTACTATTCCTTTCTACTTCTCTAGTTTTCACTTGAACCCATTACAGTCATGCTTTAATTTCCATTAATCTACTCAAATAGAAATAAAATTCATCAGTACCTTCCACATTAAGAAACACAATCTTATTTGACTTTTCAGTGTTTGGTAGCGTTGATCACTACTCTCCTAAAATACTTTTGTTTTCCCTTTCAGTTTCTGTGATCCCACTTTTTTTGTTTTCTCTTCTACATTATTGGTTGATTCCTCCTCTCTTTTCCATTGTCTCTTCTTTCCTTCTCTGTCTAAATACTCTCAAGGCCTCGTAAACCACCTATTTTTGCTGATTTCCAGAAAATCATTTCCAAGAACACCAAACCCATAGGCCCAATGGCTAGTGCAAATTTTCTCTCAATTGACCACCTGCCTCACCCATAGACTATAAAATTGCCCCTCTCCTAAAGTTTCTCAGTAGATCCTAGCTCCATTCTCTTAACTTTTCAGGCCAACTACTCTTGGTATCCTTTACTCCTCAGTGTCTTTCTCATCAGCATTCAATCCATCAGCAAATCCTTTTGGCCATACCTTCAAACTATGAACAGAATGAAGTGACTTTTCCCAATTTCTGTCTTAGTATAATTGAGTCTCAAACCAACTGTCATGTGTTTCTAGATCATTGGTAAGGCCTTCTACTATCCTCCTGGCTTCTATCCTTGCCTTCTTACTTCTAGCCTCTACATATAAGCCAGAATAATATGTGTAAAAGTAAATGAGACTGTGACACTTTTTAATTAAAATCCCCAAGTGATTTGAGTCAAATGAGACAATTTCAATACAATCTAAAGACCTTATTCTGGTGTACAGGCCTTACATGGTCTAGCTCCTGCTTCTTTCTCTAAACACACATCTTTTCACTCTTGCTCTTTCTCACTGACCTGCAGCCGCACTGAAATTCCTGATGTTCCACAAACATACCTTTTGCCTTAGTGTTGTCATGCAAGTTATTTTCCTGTATGTTCTTCCTCCACTCAACTATTCAATATACCAATTATTTCTTTTCAATCTTTGGTTTTGTTTTACTGATACATCATGAAAAGAATTATAGTTTGAGAAATGATTCAGAATAGAATTTTACATTAAACATACAAATAATGCACATATATGCAGGTCAACACTCAATCCACTGAGCAACACCAGCCAGGGCTAAGATCAGATTAAAAAAAATAAATTATATATAGTAATGTGGGTAAATCAGGAAAGATGAAATTTTCCTGAAAAAAACATTATAATCTACAATATTACTATCCAGAGATATTTGACTTTTTAAACTCGGAAATTGGATGGGGCCAATATAGGCTAATTCAAGGCCAGGGACTTCTCAAGTTATTGATATAAATACCACTGATTTATGTCAATGCTGTGACAAGGACTAAAATCCTCAGCTTCCTGGACAAAAGAGTCTTGGAAGGTAATTATCAGTGAGACACATAGTGGTGGCCTTGAATATGATAAGTGAGGGATCGAGATTGTCTTCCAAGCCCAACCACTGCCCCCTGGTTTGTGCCTCCCTCTTGCTCTCAGTTTACTTTTAATTAAACACTAAAACCAAGAAAGCAATACAAATAAAAGTTTTAGTTGAAAAGGACTTGAGGCAACATTTCCTGAATGTTCAATAATAGTAAATAAACACTGTAGGAAAAATACCATTTTGATTAAATGTCTTTGAGAATTGCAGAGTGAGAATCATATGTGTTGACTTATTCCAGGACTTTCCAATGCTTGACAATGTTCATTTTACATCTTCAAGAGAGTTATCTAACATTCAGATGACTTAAAACTTTTTGACAGTGAATTTTTTATATTCTTTTCTCAGGAAACATCTTAGAAAATGGTTCATAGGACATATGTTGAGACATGCTGGCATGGATTATTTGTGATGGCTGTTATATTAAAACTTGTATTTTTGAAAATGGATATATCATCAAAAAAAAAAAAAAAAAAAGACCCAGCTTATGTCAAAAAGAGCATTGGCACCTACTTATTCTGATAGGTCTTGCTGTGAATGTTGTGTTTTTGTAAAAAAAAAAGATAACAGTCATCAGAGTAGAAAATGTAAAGGAAAACAAGAGAATAGTATGGTGTCATAGAAATTTCATGGGTCTGAGAATATCTAAGTTTTGAATTTTTTTTTTACTAACCATTTTTTCATTTCTTCTTATTCACCTCTTCTTTAAAACTTTAAACACGGTAGCCCTCCTGTGTTCCTGCTCAGCCCCAAATTATTGCCAATGGACACCTTCAGGTCTCACCATTGAGATAGAAATTAAAGGCTTTCTGTATTGTTTTTAATTTTTAAACATGGCTTCTAAAATCAAGATTCACTATTTCATATCTATGGCTAGAAGTTTACTGGCTCCACTCAGGGAAAATTGTCTGCTTCAAGTGAGTCAGAATCTCTCACCAAAGCCCCCACATTAACAGGATAAAGAAGAACAGCAGGAATATCACCTATGCATTTCACACCAGCCTGGATGTCCACATCCAAGTGTACTCATTAGGGACACAAAGAATCTGGTGGCAGAAGGAAGGTGCAATCACAGGAATCTGAGGGGTTTTGTTGTTGTTACAGATACAATTTAACAGTGTGAAGATAAATGCACTAAATATATCCTTAATAAGAGTACTTGCTTTACCTGGGACTGAGTTGGGGACCCAGAGATACATTTACACCTCTTGTGTTGTCATTTGTCACCAGAGACATGGTTGCATTTGTAACTGAAGAAAAAAACAAAAGTAGAAGTGTTAATACATCTTTTTTTAACCCTACTTATAAAAGTTTTTTGAAAGCAGCTGAAAGATTTTATTCATTATTTTTAGAAGGAAGGGCAGGAAAGGAAGAAGAAAAGGAGAGAAACATCAACGTGTGGTTGCCTTTCGCCTGCCTCCAGCTACGGACCTGGCTGGAGACCTGTCTTGCAACCTGGTTATGTGTCCTGACTGGGAATCAAACCAACGACCTTTCGTTTCCCAGGCTGGTGCCTATCCACTGAACCACTAGCCAGGGCCTTAAAATTTTTGAAATAGAGAAGATATTCAACAGTAGTTTTTTGGGGGGTGCATTTAAGAACTTTATTGCTGTCATTTGCTTTTGGGGATTAGTTTTAAATATTTTTAGTTCTTATTTTAAAAATCTGAAAGAAAAAAATTCAGAGTGGCAGTTATAAGGGGGATGCATCTCCCCTTTTATTACCTTAATTTTTAAGTTTTTTGTTAAGAGCTTTTAAGCAACTTGAGTTTTCCAGGGTAAGCAGTTTTTTGTTTGTTTGTTTATTTTGTTTTGTTTTTTAAAGTGAACCTGAACAAAGTGGTCAATGGGAAGAATTAGTGTGTTGTTTTTTTTCAGGTAAGAGTTTGGGGTGATGATAACAGGTGAGAGGTGAGGTTCATGGAGGAACTAGGTACACATCATTGTTGTGGAGTTTCAAGAAATACATGAATGGTTTATATGCTACAAACACTATAACATTGAAATTAGGTGTTATCTTCCAACCATACCAACTCCTAAGCAAATTGCTATGTAGGAATCATTCAGCACTGAGAAAAATAAAATCTTTGACAGTTGATAAATGCATACCCAACCAGACTACACAAAAGTAACACAAAAAAGAAAACTCTGGAAATCTGCAGTGCCCCACTTGAGTATTCAGCTGGTACTGATCAGCACTTGCTTCTGAGGAAATGACACCAGGCAGAGAAAAGAACCAACCAAAAGGATTAGTGGGAGCAATGCCTGGTAACCCTGGAATACTGGTCAGACTGGGAAACCTCGTGTTTCTTGGGACATCGATGGAGCTCCAGGACATAAAGCTCAAATATACTGTAAGAACTTTTAAAAATCTAGCTCCAAACAAGGTAAAATGCAAAGTATCTGACATCCAATAAAAAGTAAAAGGCATTCAAAGAAGTATAATGTCACCCATAACCATAAGAGGAGTCAAATAATCAAAATCAAACTAGAACTGACATATATTTACAATGAACAGACTGGGGTGTTAAAACAGGTACATTCAGGTGAATGGGTGCAGCAGAAAGAGGGAGGTGGAGCCCTAACTGAGGTTAAAGTTGCCCATCCACAGAGTTATTTCACCTGCTCTTCACACACACCAATGGAGGTGAGTGCACGAACACACCAATTAGAACTCTGAAGCTTACTCTCTGTTTCCTAGAATCTCCTTAATGGGAATGAGTTCCGATTACACAAGCAGATACTGTACTGGTAATGTTCTCCCCTTCTTCCCTTTTGCTTCTTGATTGTCCTTTCTCACTCCCCTAATTGTGTCTCCTAGTATCATCTCTTAAATAAATTACTTAAACTCAAGTCCTTGACTTGGAGTTAGCTTCTGGAGAAATCCAAACTAGGACAGTAACTGTTTCTGGAAGTTTTATGCTAATTTCCTGAGCAATCCATTCTTCTTTTACTTAAATACTAGGATTAAACATAGCAAATTTAAGATTTAAAAATATTCTGATGGAGTTTGAGTTGAAATACCCAATTGCAAACTAAATGCCTTTGCTTTTCTATGAGGATTTGCCAATATGTATCTTACTCTTGTACTAAAAAAGAGAAACTTTCTACCAGTTATTTTCCCCATTTCTTCATTTTACTTTAGGCACCAGTAGTTCTATTGAGATAAGACTCATGGAGTTATCTACAGTTTTTGTCACTTTAAGCTAGCATGTTAGCATTATTGAAATGGATTTTATTTTATTAATGAGAATTTCATCACTATATTTTATCTAAGCAAAGGTGAAGGAGATGACTTCTTTGTGTGAATACTTGGAGCATGCAGCAGAGGAAATATTATGTGATAACTAAACGGTCTTCTATTGTTAGAATATATAGTAAGACTTCCTACCATGGTCATGAATAACCGACAAGCACTTTTCTTATTTTTAATATAAATAGTCCAGGGAGTGCATATCTCCTCAGCTGTTAGGGAAATGGTTTTGAAGTTTTGTTTATTAGAGGGAGGATGGTTTGTTTGAAATTAGTTTGCTCTTAGATGGCACCAGCTAATCTATTTCAACCTGGGAGTTTTAGTCCAGGAGCCTAAAACTATGTCCTAGGGGAAATTTTATAGTTCTTGTGACACTCCCAATTCCTCATTAAGTGCTCTATGGAATAATTTTTTTTATAAGGCAGTGAGAGGAGAGCTCAGAAATCTACACAGGGCATCATTCCAAGGAATATTCAACTAAATCATTTTATTATTTAAGTGAAATAAAAATAATTAATGGTTATTTTCTGTAGTTGTTTCTTACAACTCTTTCAGTAAAGCCCCTTCCCTTGAACTATTTCAAAGACTTGAGCAGAACTAGAGTCCCTCCCTGTTTTATCTACCCATCACTTTCAGTGGATGAAACAAGACTGAGTCATTCATCATGTAACCCTATAAACATGATCATCATTACCTTTCTCCCTAGGAGCAAACCCATCTTTTTCTTTTATCCCAAGATGATATAGAGAGAGCATATGAGTATGATGTTCCCTTATTGACTTGGGCAAATTATTTCTAACAAATATTGTAAAGCAGTAGATACATTTGCATAAACTAGAGTCATATCTTACAATGAAATAAGTGAGGGCTTTAAAGGTACTGTGTTCTCCTGGTGACAATACATCAAGCATGTTTTCACACAAATGAAGGAATCTTTGGCCAAAAGGAAATGGCTAAGGGGTACCCCTCCTGGCTGATGCAACATGGTTGGAGGGCCTACAACCATTTCCATAACCTAAAACTGAATTATGATGCTTCAAATGTCAAATGAGTTCATTTATGCCAGGTATTCAGAATAGAACCAAACATATAGAAAGGATTCAATAACTTAGTTGCTGTTATTATAAATCTTTGCATTATTCAAGGCATTATAAAAGAACTTAGTCTTTGTCTTTCTGGCTTTTCAATAGGAAGGATTTAGTAAAATAATGCCAAAAGTACCACATCAACAAATGTCTGAGGATTGCTGGTATTTTTTTTCACCTAGCAGATTCAAAGCATTTGAAATTGTTATTCATTTTGGTAACATATTTGCTTTGGAATTCACTTTATGGATTTGATTCCTAACTCTATTAACTTTTCATTGTGTGTTAACTACTTATATAATGAAGATAAATATACTTCCTTTGGATTTCAAACAGATGATCTACAAGCCAGTATTGCTTCTAATTAACCATGGCATCACTATATGAAATGTGACCCTTATTTAATGATCAAAGCAGTGTGTACTTCTGAGCTGTCCATTTTTCCCCATCTAAAGAGTGAGGCTAGTGATTATTATAGGTTCCCTACCTTGGTAGGCCTGGGCCTTCCTGGGAACTTTGAAAATAACATTAATCTTCTTAATTACATCATAATCCCCTGGTTCAATGTTAAATTTACTATTTTTTTCCTAGTAGTAAAACTGATCCACTATGTGAAATATTTTCTCTTAATATTTATTTTAATCCGATGACTGATTTCTCTGACTTCTCTCACTTCTTCAGTAGAATAATTTTATACTTTCTAAAAGTAAGTGCACTCTCATATAGGCAGTAATCTCAACCCTCAGAAACTTTCCAAGTCAATAAATGGATTTATCCACACAAAATGAGTTTATACATACATATAACAGTTAACCATTGATATAACCAGTTAAACCACATGTTTGGACAATAGGAGGTACTGAATAACTGTTGGCTGTTATGATTGTTAAGGATTGGGATATTTGCCGAGCTCCTTGCTCTGGCCTGGGCACTGGTTCAAGTTCATTTCTCCCAGGAGCTCTGGTAATATCTCATGCTTTCCACTTGAAGAAGACTTCTCTTATTCCAGACCTGTAATAGTGTAGCCACATATTGGAAAAAAAACTTTATATATATATATACATATATATATATATATATATATATGTATATATATATATGTGTGTGTGTATGTATTTATTTATGATATATATATAAACTTAAAGTTTATTTCCAAAGATTATCAAGTCTTATATTTTTCATGCTGCATTAAGCTATAAAATCAGTATTTCTTGGATTGTCAGCAGCTACAGTTGGTTCCCTGGTAGTTAATTCATTTGTTTCAAGTGAATTTTAGTTTATTGGACAAAAAAGTATACTATGTCTACCCAAATCAAATTGTTCTGGCGTGCTTGCCACAAATGGTGAGGATAACAAGGTTATAATCACAGTGGTGCTTTCCTTACCAGAGGGTGAGTCCATTTTAGTACAAGCACCATTTCATATACATGATTCCTAACTGGAACCCTGTGAAAATGTGTGTTTCCAGATCTAGGAGCACAAAAAATTTTAAATGATGTTCTTTTATTGGATGTTCATTGATGTTGTCTTTATTCAGATATCTGACAGAAGTCACATGTCTTGGATGCTTCCTTACATAGAAACAAGAGTCTGTTTATCAACAGGCTTTATAGGGCAAGGTGAAGGGCAATAAGAATTACAGAACTCAGAGTCGAACCAGCAAGTGGGGACACCGGAACATGGGGTGTGTTATCTGGAGAGGTCTATGCAACTGTTTTGTTGTTCTGTTTTCATTGTGACAACCGTTGGGAGAATTACTTTATTGCTTCTGGAAGAAGAGAAGTAAAATATATTTTGAAATGTAACCAGCATCCCCTCTCCCCCATCTTCACTAATATTTTTATTCCTAGTTTACAGCGCAGCAATGGCATGAGCCTGAGGGCAGAGATGACCTGCTGTGATAAGCAGTGAACTCAGAATTAAGTAACTACTCCTGTTAAAAGTCAAATTTCCTTGTATTAGCCAAACTTCAATAAATAATTTGAAACTGAAGTTGGTAAGGATTTTCTGAAAGACTTTAAAAAATTACATATATGCACATACATATATACCTGATCCTAAAATGTTAAAATAACTCATTTTGGAACCAGTATTACTACCTGTAGGTAACTTTCACTAAGAAGATAATTAACTGCTTGTACAAAATGTTGCAACAACATTTTTATATTGTTCATAATATTCAAAATGTTTAAAACACCTAAATTAATGGTTCTCAACAAGGTGATATTGACATTTTAGTTGGGCAGTTCTTCATTTGTGTGGCTGGTCTGTGCATTACAGGGGACTGAATGTTAATTTTTTGTTGTTGTTGTTGTTGTTGTTATTATTTTTTTTTTCTTTTTTTATTTTATTTTATTTTATTGTTGTTGTGTTACATCCATCCCTTTTTTGCTCCCCTCTGTGAATGTTAATTTTTAAATTTCCTTTATTCATAACATGCCTGCAGTACCTCCACACCAACCTTTGTGATACTAAAATCATAGTACTTCATCTCCATCTTCACCACATTTCTCTCCCCCTAGTGGAATTATTCCCCTGTTTGGAAACTATAGCCTAAACATCTGCAAGATGGGATTGATTAAATAAATGTTGTTAGGTTCATTTATGAAGGTCTTTGATGTGTTTCAGAAGATTATTTCTTAACTTGGGAGTGTGGTTTGCCATATAACTTACAGTACACACAGAGGCACATATTCAAAGGAATCCTTGAAGTCAAAGTATTTACATATCTTCACATATATAAATGTATAAAAAGTTTTCTCTCACCATCAATTGTCTTTCTCTGTAATTTTAATTTTTGTTTTTGATTATACAAACATAGCATGCATTTTTTCCCTCACTAACATCTATTCTAATTCCTCCAATAACATACACAGAGCAATAATCTTTAACTAAAAGAAATAATTTTGCCTCACTAGAAAGAACTTGAATCAAAGCACAAGGAGCAGTAGGAGAGCATGTAAGGACCATGGTCCAAGCTAAGAAAGCAGTCCATCTCAACTAATAGGAGGAAACAAGGATTCTGGAGGTGAGAGTGAGAATTGAGAAGCACCAATTGGTAAACATGGGAATGTTTCTGAAACTAGGACCAATTGATAACACACAACATGGAGAAAATATCAAAAGCCTCAAGAGAAATGAGAAAGTGGTGAGATGCCACCAAGCCATTAGGCCTCCTTTGCAAAACTATTTCAACAACCTGAGAACTTGTTGCAAAACCAGAGACTGGGAGAATAGTGTGGTGGCTGGTAATGCTGGACTTCCTGAAACAGGTTTCCTGGTTAAAATTTACTCTTATTACCAAATTTCATTTCTCATTTTTCTCCTCCTCTTGAGGAGCTTCTTCATGAATGGATTTATCAATATGTGAAGTGACCTATTTCTGCTTTGAGAAGACTTTGGGGAGGAAAGAAAAATGGTGGGCTTTGATACTTTATCCTTTTCCAAAACTTATCAGAGATATTTTCAGGCTACAAAACAGCAAGCCCATGAATTCAACTATTTTAAGGAAATTAAAAAATGCATGATTTCCTGTTCCTTCAAAAGAGCCACAATGTACATGAAGACTAAATAATAAGAAAATAATCTTATTTTATTAATCTCACTTGCCAAGAGCCTTAATTAAGCTCTTTAAATTTAATTTTTTCCCTTTTATTGCAAGAGGCAAAGAAATGTTAAACCTACACAAAATAATGGAAAATTATGAGGAATGAAGATGCTAAGCATATTGATCTTGATTAGACAGCCCATTGGTAAAGGAGTGACGTTGGTTCCTTACCCTTCCTTTCTAATTATTGGAACCACCATTTGTCATACCCATTCATGACTCAAACTCTTTAGCCTTAGAAATATCATTAAAGCAATTAGCTTTGTTAACTCCATAATAATTTATTTTAGTTTAACATTGCTTTAGTTTTCAATTCAAGTATATTTTTTTACCAGAAACTGTTTTATATTTTTTCTTTTTCATTCAAGATTCTCTCCCTCTCTCTTTCTTTCTTCTTCCCTCCCTCCTTTTTTTTCCTCCCTCTCTTTTTCTTTGTCATTTTTAGAAGTCATAATAGAACATTCTGTAACATATCTTCTAAGAATTTTGGTTCCAAGAGACAGAAAAACACAACCTAGACTAGCTTACAAAGAATCTCTGATAAAACATTGAGAAACTATTCTTGCTTGTCTTGCCTCTCTCTGTGTTGGTATAATCCTCATTGAGATTCTCTTTTCATAATGGCAAGAGACTGTGAACAGCTCCAAGCTGGTATCTTTCATGGTTCCAAGTTCATTGGAAAAGAAAAGGTACCACTCTGTTTATTACTCTAGCCATTGCTAGGATGCTTTAAAATCATGGATCAGTTGTTTAATCAGGAATGCGAAACATTGACTCAGCTAGGTCTCTATTCACTTTATCCCTCTAGAATATGGGGAGGTCAGCTTCTTTCAAAACAATATTGTTCTAGACAGGTAGTAATATTAAAAGTTAATTCCTTTCCCCTCCTCCTCTCAACTTCCCTTCTAGAACAAAAGTCATATTTGTTACAACTTCTTCTGAAAAGAAACCTGAATATAATCTGATTTATAAACCCTCAGAAGATGTTGGTTTTTGTACTGACTTGAATATTTACTATCCTGACAAATTTGGCCAAATTATATTTTCTATATATTCAAAACTAGTACTTTGGAATATACTCAAAAGTTTTCTTTGAAAATGGTGTGATTATTTTAGGCTTTACTAGAACTGCTAGCTTCTTCTTTGCTTTACACAGATCAGAGTCTTTCACCAAAATTATAATTCTTCTTATCATACAGTTCAACAATCAAATTTAATGTTTTTTTTTTTGGAGAAAAAACCCTAAAATGTGGAATTAACTTGTTTTAAGTTATATTTTAAGTTATTGGTTTCCCTTTCTGGTTACCTCGGTGCTCACTGCTTTTATTTCTAGACACCTTCTTTCATTCTTTCCTTTCAAATAAAAAAGCCCCAGCTTCCAACATGTGGTAACTGACCTGGACCAGCTGAAAATGAATAGCTACAATCCTGGATCTCTGCCCAACTGAACCAGAAGCACCCACACAATATATTCCTGTCTCTGGAAAGAAAATTAACCCAAGTTAAAAAGAGAAAGTCTTGTAAAATTCCTCATGTTTGTTTCAAAATGCATAGCAAAATTTTATTGGCATAATATTAAAACTAAGTAATTTGCTTCAGCCAAGATGAACAAGATGGGAATTATTAAGGCAGCTACCTATGCATACAAAGGAACATCCACATTATCTTATTTTTCTGTCTTCTTGTCACTTTCGAGCAGAAGAAAGGTTTTCAGTAAAATTGTTCAATTAAGAAACATGCTTCTAACACCTGAAGAAGAAAGAACAAAGTTTGAGGACACACTTCCCAATTTCAAACCTTATAATAAAGTGTAATCAAGACAGTGTGATACTAACGTAATTACAGACATATAGATCAATAAAAGATTAGAAGGTCCAGAAATAGTCTCTTACACTTATGGTTAATTCATTTTCAAGATAAGAATGTATTGGGGGAAACATATTTTCAACAAATAATGATATAGAACTATATAACAATATACAAAAGAATGGAGTTATACTTATTATTTACATTATATACAGAATGAACTAAAAATAGATCACAGACCAAAATGCAAGAACCAAATTTTTTAAAATCTTCAAAAGAAAATATAAAAGTAAATCTTTGGACTTTTTTCAACTAAAATCTTTTGTGCTGCAAATGGTATCATTAAGAAAGTGAAAAAATGAATCCTCCAAGTGGGAGAATATATTTGTAAATATTATAGCTGGTATGGGATTGGTCTCTAAAATATATACATACTTTGAGGACTCAATAATTAAGAGATGTATCACCAAGTTAAAATTTCAGTGAAGGATCTGAACAGTCATTTCCCCAAATAAGAAATACACATGGCCACTAGGCACATGAAAATATACTCAACATCATTAGCAACCAGGGAAATGAATATCAAAATCACAATGAGACATCGCTTTACACTCACTAGGAAATCTGTAACAAAGATGATAGAAAATGGCAATGTTGGAGAGAATATGAAGAAATTGAAACTGTGGTGGCTAAAAAATATTAACATTTTTTCTCCCACCTTCTCAGTTCTTTCAACTGAACCAGTCATCAAATTAACAGAGTCAGATTAACAGGAGAAAATCACAGTTTTGATACATGCAGGTAGAAAATTCACACAAGCATGAAAATTCCAAGGTAGTGAGGCAGCATCAAGCATACAAAACATGTTGGACAAGGGAGGAAAGCAAAAAAAATAGGGTCGTAGATTTCAGAAGTGGTACATTGGGGGTCATATCTATCTTATTAAAAACAAGTTTTATTGAGATAGAATTTACATGCTACATATTTCAGACACTTAAGTTGTAGCATTCGATGATTTATAGGTTGAGGAAGAGCAGAGCATACTTGGCAGGAACAGTCATGCCAGGCAGCTCAGAGACAATGGGACACGGAATATCTAGATTAATAAGCACCTGTCTGAAGCCCTGTTATTTACCATACTTAATTCAAATTAGGCTATGTCACCATCCTAAGACTTATTTTCTGAAGCAGGTTTCTTTGAATCTTTTGGGCAAGGAAGGGGTCAGGGGTCAAATGTTCTTTCTGAGTCTAGTTTTTAAATAAACGGCTTAAAATCAATACCCCAAAAAGGCAGTTTCAGGATGGCAAAAGTTTGGTTCTCAGAACTCTCATACCTTACTAGTAGAAATACAAAATGGCAAAACTGCTTTGGAAAGCAGAAGCATTTTCTCAAAAATTTAAGCATAGAGTTACTATATGACCAAGCAATTTCACTCAAGAGAAATGAAAACACACACCCATACAAAAACTTGCACATTAATGTTCATTATAATATTATTCATACTGGCCCCAAAATGAAACAACCCAAATGCCCATTACCCAATGGGTGTGTAAATAAAGTGGTATACACATACAATGAAATATTATCTTTCATAAAACAATAAAGTACTGATACATGCTACAACATGGATGAACCTTGAAAATGTTATGCTAAATAACATAGGTCAGTTACACATGACAACATATAGCATGATTCCATTTATATAAAATGTCCGGAAAAGGTAAATCTATAGTGAAAAAAAAATGTAGGTTGGTGGTTTTCTTGGGCTGGGGATGGGGTGGGAGAAGATGGGTAAGTGATTGTTAATTTGAATAGGTTTTCTTTTTGGGGTGACAAAAGTTTTCTAAAGTTAGATTTTGGTGATAGTTGTACAACTCTGTGATTACACTAAAAACCATCAAATGCTACAACTTAAGTGTCTGAAATATGTAGCATGTAAATTATATCTCAATAAAACTTGTTTTTAATAAGATGGAAATGACTAAGGCAACCCTCAATGTACCAGAAAGTTTATTTAAGGCAAATAAATATTTTTAGAGAAGTGGTTCAATTAAGAAATATACATTTGGGCACTTGAAGATTTTGAATGTAAGTAATTAGATTTTCACCTGTGGATTAGAAATTTTGTGTTGGCTACTCTACCATAAAGTTAATTTTATACATTTAAAGCAGGTGGGACTAGACATTATACCTTGATCATTCTAACTTCTTGAGTCTGTTGAATACATCCATAATAAAACTCCTAATTATTATATAGGTATAGGCAGATAGATAGATAGATAAGATAGATGATAGGCCAGAATAGTAAAGGGATTGCTTGTGGAATGAAATCTAAAGTATTATTTTGAGACAACTTTGGATTCTGATTTTATTAATGAGTGGTATTTTAAATATTCAGAAGGTATCATTTCCATAGTAATATGGATTCATTTTCATCAGGAGAGAAATACAAGGACTTATGTAAATTTTTGTGAAAATATACATTCTGGCATCCATCTAGCCAGCATGTTTAAATAAATATTTAAGAGG
Source organism: Noctilio leporinus (assembly GCA_004026585.1). Classification (NCBI taxonomy): domain Eukaryota; kingdom Metazoa; phylum Chordata; class Mammalia; order Chiroptera; family Noctilionidae; genus Noctilio; species Noctilio leporinus. The sequence goes on along the minus strand of PVIW01000230.1, from coordinate 520,144 downwards.
ATAGTCTTTCTCCAGAATAAATCATGCATTAATTTTTGGCTTTCAATATATTTCTCTACCCTGAGTTTTGCCACATGGCATGAGGCCAGGTACAGAAATATTTACTTTTCTTTCACTAGGTGTTGAAAACTTGTTTAACTCAGAATCAGAGAGATACACACAGATGGTGGAAAATAATTTACTGCCTCAATACATATGCAGCTCCTACAGATTTTTGAGGCACATTAATAACCTTGAGACTGCCGAGACTGGCTGTGTTGACAGAGATATCTCTTTTTCCTGCCAAATTCATGCTCATAGGTTTTCTGGTGTATTAGTCTATATGCTATAAATATGGATAAAATCCCAACTCTCCTTCAATTTGGCATTAATGAAAAACAGGACAGGGTACATTTGATTATCCATGAGCCATTATTTCAAAATAGAGGCAGCAGACAGATCATATCAGTAACAAAAGATACAGTCTTTCTTTACAATTTTGAGCCAGCATAGATCACACTGATTGGCATATGAAATACAATCTGGGGCTGAGACCCACCTGTATTTTAAACAAACCAATGAAAATTTCACAAACCTTTGCATTCCCCTTTAATAGTGGAAAAGCAACTGACATAATTTATCTGGTCTTTTGCTTTGCTTTAATTTCTTCTGTCCCATAACCATGAACCTACAAGCCTGTTGTCCCCAACACACACATACACACACACACACACACCACACCCTTGTGTTCTTGCTTTTGCCAGTGATATAGAAGCATCATCACAGAAAAAAAAAAACTAAACAAAAACAAATGGTAAAATTCATGTGTTGAATTCAATTCCTAACTGCCCTAGATCTTTCGTTGTAAATGTCCTTTATTGGAAACCCTGGAGCCCTGAGAATTGGAAGGATCACTCCCTTCTCCTCTGGCGGGGACTGGACAGCCACGGGGACAGTGCCACCAGCAGAGGGCAATGGCAAACCGCGCATGAAACCTGGCTGGGCAGCGCTTCCCAACTGCCTTGCAATCTGTAGTTAATAAAGAGCTGGGCAGGGGGACAACATAGCTGGCTTTAGAGGAGATTTATTTCAACGACATCAGAAAGTTATACAACTCCCTGAGAAAACGCCATCCATGGAATTCACAGCAGGACAAAGTGTGCCAGTGATCAAAGGCTACAGCGAAACCCTAAATCATCGGGGCTCCGCTCTGTGATGCTGCCAACCTCCCCCACTGTGGTGAAGCCCCTGAAGAGGAGCCTAATTGTTATCATTTCAGCAGCAAAAAGGGGATTGACTTCCTGATCTCTGATTTGGAGAGGTGGATACTTTATAAATAAATCCGAATCAAGGAGCTATGGACTCTCTCCAGACAAAATTCAGAAATGTGGGTTATTGTACCAGGCTAGCTAGTCACTAGTGATGTGACTATAGTGGAGTCTCTAAACTTCTCTGAAAGTCATTTCCATGGTTTAAAAGTGAATAGCGCTAGACAATTTTGAAGGCAGCACCAACTCTAATGTTTTAGGGCCTGCACCTCTGTGCTGGGACGTCCCCATCAGCCCTCCTCTGGACATACACTGAAGAAGAATGTCATTGTGTTTTCACTATTTTTTGAATAGGTGCTGTAGGCAGTACATTCAAAGTGAGATACTACTAAGTTACATTCATTATTTGCCTAAGGGGTATTGAAGCTTCCCTCAGCGTTTCTTGGTGATTTTTTAAAAAGCATTTATTAATTATTTTCAGAGAGAGAGAAAGGGAGAGAGGCAGAGAGGGAAAGAAACATCTATGTATGGTTGCCTTTCACCTGCCTCCAACTGCAGACCTGGCTGGGGACCTGGCTTGCAACCTGTTTATGTGCCCTGGCTGGGAATCAAACCAGAGATCACCAGCCAGAGCTTGGTGATTTAAATGGAAGAACTTTCTTCTTCCCTCTATTGGACTACCTTTCTCTTCCCTCACTGTTAAGAGTGGCTTCCATGGGATATGCCTGACAGCAGAACCCAGAGGCATCTACCTACCAACACTAGGCAACCTAACCTCAAATATGTGCATTTCATTAGGTGTAATCTAGGGGACTGATGAACTGATTGGTTTTTATTGTTTAATAAATAGCCAAAATTGAGCCATGAAGAAACTTTACCATAAGGATCCTGATTTCCAACTTCTTTTGAATTGATTTTTATTATTTAATGAATCACCAACATTTAGACATTAAGAAGCTTGCCATAAGAATCCTGATTTCCAACTTCTTTTGAACACAAACCAAGAGATGCCAGGCAACACTGGGAATTCATTCCCATGGAGCCATTTCCAGAGCTGAGAGATGCTGTTCTTTTTCAAGTTTTCCTCCCTGGTTCATCTGGGTCTTCAAGCTGGGCCCTTCCCTCCCTTCAGTGATCATTCCTGGCCACGATGGGCATCCAGGTGTGTGAACATGGGATGAATGCCAGTACAAAGTCTGTTTTCTGTTTGTGTCTGTTTGTTTGTAAGGAACTTTGCTCCTATTTTAATCAGTTTATTGATTGATGCAAAGTCTCCAAATCTCCCCACCACTGTTTTCTTTTTTAGTTCTAATAGAAGTTTTGATTTATTTTCCTCTGCTTAATGATAATTGGTAACTAACTTGCAGATTTAAGGTATCACTATTCCCATTGACCAAAATCACACACTTTTGTCTCATCAGAATTTTAGTGATAAGTTTTTAAAAACAAAACAAAACAAATATATATATATATATATATATATATATATATATATATATATGTTACTTTTAGAGAGAGGAGAAGGGAGAGAGGGAGAGAAACATCAATGTATGGTTGCCTTTCACCTGTCTCCAACTACGAACCTGACTGGAGACCTGGCTTGCAATCTGGTTATGTGTACCCTGGCTGGGAATCAAACCAGCAGCCTTTGGATTCACAGGCCAATGCCTTATCCACTGTGCCACCAACCAACCAGGGAGTAGTGGTAAGTTCTTAAAAGTTCAAGATTTCGGAATTCAAAAGAAACAGGTATAGTACAATAAAAATGATAGAATTGGGAGGTCAAGGAACCCTGTACTTGGGTCCTCAAATTTTACCATGTACACTCAAATGCCAACTGTAAATATTACACATTTATCAACCATTATCTGGTTATTATATGCCAGCCCTGTGCTAGGTCATTAACATCCCCATTTTATGAATGGGGAAGTACAACTTCTGGGAAGGTGTTGATTTGCAAGGACATGCAAATTGGAGGATTAGGAGGGAATTTAGACCATTGAGTCTAATCTCTGAACAGATGAGAACAATAAACCAGAAGTAGCTAGGATTTTAGAGTGAATTCTGCACTATACAGGCCCTTGGATCTCATTGAGATTATTGAAGGTGGATCTTCTGTTTATCTGTACTGTTCCTGGGCATTCTATTTTATTAAACCCACCTTCTTCCCAATGGAAGGGTACAGCCTTCAGGAACATGGTCTATGTTATTCATCTATGTATTTCATCTCAATAATTCTCATGCTATTTGCACCATGATACCTTGTGATACTAAATCTTAGGCTATACCAAGGCAGATACCCAAAGGCTGTGGCAGAAAGATAAGTGGCTATATGACAAATGCTGCAAAACCAATTGGAACATCTGAGAAGGGCATGGCAAGGGCTCTAGGGATGGCAGCTGTACACACAGCTCCAGCTGAAATTCTCTAGGCACTTTTGAAGAAATGGAAAGAGAATAAAGTGACAACATTTGCAAATGAAATTTCCTGTGGGCACATTTTGTATATTCAAGCTGCCATGCCTGGAAACAATCGGAGTCCATTTAGAGAGGAGTGTCTGCCAGTCACCCTTTCAAGCTTCATTGAATTTTTAAAAATTATATTTTATTGATTATGCAATCACAGTTGTCTGAGTTGTCCCCCTTTGCCCCCATCCACCCAGCAATCCCCCCCTACTCCCTCAGGCAACACCCCCATTATTGTTCATGTCCATGATGAATTCTTGGGTATTTCATTTCTTTCTTTCTTTTTCTTTTTTAAAGGAAAGGAGAGAGGCAGAGATGCATGGTTGCCTTTCACCTGCCTCTAGCTATGGACCTGGCTGGGGACCTGGCTTGCAACCTGGTTATGTGCCCTGGCTAGGGGATTGAACCAGCAACCTTCACAGGCTGGTGACTTATCCACTGTGCCACAAGCCAGGGTCGTTTCATACTGACTATATTTTTCATCCCCATGGCTATTCTGTAACTATGTGTTTGTACTTAATCCCTCCACCTCTTAATCCATTTGCCCACAAACCCCCTTCCATCTGGCAAGTATCAAAACACTCTCTGTGTCCATGATTCTGTCTCTGTTCTTGTTTGCTTAGTTTGTTTTTTAGATTAAGTTGTTAATAGATAGGTATTTTTTTGCCATTTACCGTTCATATCTTTTATCTTTTTTTAAAAAGAAATAAGTCCCTTTAGCATTTCATATAATAATAATTTGGTGACAATGAACTCCTTTAGTTATTTCTTGTCTGGGAAGCTCTTCATCTGCCCTTTGATTCTAAATGATATCTTTGCTAGGTAGAGCAATCTTGACTATAGGTTCCTGCTTTTCATGACTTTGAATATTTCTTGCCAATCCTTTCTAGCTTGCAAAGTTTTTTATAAGAAATCAGCTGATAGTCTTATGGGGGCTCCCCTGTAGGTAACTGCTTTTAAGATTCTCTCCTTTTCTTTAACTTTTGGTGTGTTACTTATGTTATGTCTTGGTGTGGACCTTTTATATCCATCTTGTTTGGGACTCTTTGTGCTTCCAGGACTTGCGTGTCTATTTCCTTCACCAAATTAGGGAAATTTTCTTTCATTATTTTTTCAAATAGATTTACAACTTATTGTTCTTTCTCTACTCCTGGCACCCCTATGATGCAAAAGTTGGGTCTCTTAAAGTTGTCCCAGAGACTACTTATATTTTTCTTATTTTTGGATTTTTTTCTTCTTGTTCTGATTGTTGGGTTTTTTGTTTTCTGTTTTTCTGCTTCCTTATGTTTCAAACCATTGATTTGATTTTCAGCTTCACCCATTCTACTATTGTTCCCCTGTAAATTGTTCTTTATTTCAATTAGTACCCTTCATTTCTGACTGGTTCTCTTTTTATGCTGTTGAGATCCTCACTAAGTTCCTTGAGCATCCTTATAACTAGTGTTTTGCACTTTGCATTGGATTGATTGCTTATCTCCATTTTGTTTAGCTGTTTTTTTTTTCCGAGTTTTAATCTGTTCCTTCATCTGGGCCAAGTTTCCTTATGTCCTCATTTTGGCAGCCTCCTTGTGTTTGTTTCTATTTATTAAGTAGAGATGCTTTACCTCCCTTCAAGATGCTGGCGTAGGCAGCGTAGCTTGCCTATTTGCACAACCACATCTCAATTACAACTAAAATGTAGAATAACCATCACTCAGAGACATCAGAAATCAAGTTGAATGGACATCAGACAACTACAGAATTAAAGAAACCACATCCATCCAGACTGTTAGGAAGGGCACAGACATGGAACTGGCTGGTCTCTCACCTGTGTGTGATGGGTAAAATTTTGGGAGGGATATCTCAGGAGCCAGGAGTCCCAGCCCCACACCAGGTCCCTCAGCCCAGGGTTCCAGTGCCATAAAATTAAGTCCCCTCAACTTTTGACTGCAAAACCTAGTGGGGATTGAATTAGTTGAAGGAAATGCTGGAGCCTCAAGCAGTTCTTAAAGAACCGATACATACAGCATCACTATTCAGACTCACTCCCTCTGAACTCCTGCACTGCTGTACCAGCTAGAAAGGCACCAGTGGCACACAGGGAGGAACTGAAGTGTCTGCCATTAAGGCGAGCAGAGGCCACTATCCCTTTCTAAACTCTCCCCCAACAGAGCTGGCAGGTTGGTGCCAATCTGAGACTCCATCAACCTGGCTAACAGTGTTTGACCAGCTATGGAGATCCCCAGAGACTCCACCCCACCCAACTTATAGACCCACCCAGGCTGTTTTTCCATATGAATGGCTGGTCTTGGTTCATGCTGCACAACTTCCTAAGTCCTCTCAAACAAGCAGCAACTGCCTTGGTGAGCTCCAGGCTAGGCACCAATAGCAGCCAGCCAAGGTTCACAGTTTGGTTTCAACTGGGAATCTCCAAGCCCAGCACAAGTAGCAGCTTCTCAGACTGCTTTATAGCTCAGGCAGGGTCGTCCCATGAAAAACATAGGTGGGGGCTGACCTTGATCTGCACCACTCAGGAAACCCCAGGGCCAACATGCCCAGTAGACAGCGATAGACCATGTAGGAGCACCATTACCCTGTCCTTGCACACCTGATTCTCCATGAAGGGTGCAGGTTGGTGGTAAGTGGTCATAACCAGTCCTTATACCTGACTGGCCTGGGTATATCCCTCCCATTGATCTGCCAACAGCAACCAAGGTTCAACTACAAGAGGAAAATGTATTTACCCACACAAAGGGTGCATCTTGAATACCAAGCTTGGCTGATAGGGGAAGCTGTGCCACTGGACCCCTATAAGACACCTACCTCATTAGGTCCAACTGCCAAGACATGGAGTCAAGCTTCATTGATTTTTATGCACAAAATGATGACATACATGTAGATGATTAAAGTGATGGATCCAGAAGTAAGAAGGGAAATAACCACAAGCCACTCGAAAGGTTGTAATTAGTTTTGGACTTCTAAAAACAGTACCAAATTTTCATCTAAGTATGTGCTTCTCCTTTTATGAACATGTGGATAACAACACTTTCCAAATAATGTTTTAGGTGACTTCAAGGACAGTAATATCAAGGTAAACTTAACAGAGAAGATATTACAAGTTGCCTGCTGGTGTTGACATTGCTTTTGTACAAAGTGGGTGCCTTAAGCACAGAAGGCACTCAACAAATAGCCTCAAATTTCAGAAGGACTTTATTTGTCATTGTTGTTGTTGTGTGCGCATTTCAATAAAACTTTATTTATGGACACAAATTTGAAATCATAGGTTTCTGACCCCTGCTCTTAAACAGATAAGTCCTCATTTAAAAAAGTTTTGGCCCTGGCTGGTGGCACAGTGGATAAGGTGCTGATCTGCAAACCCAAAGATTGCTGGTTCAATTCCCCGATCAGGGCACATAACCAGGTTGCAAGCCAGGTCTCCAGCCCAATCCATAGCTGTAGGCAGGTGAAAGGCAACCATACATAGATGTCTCTCTCTGTCTCTCTCCCTACCCCTCTTTCTAAAAATAATAGATAAAATCTTAAAAAAATAATTTAAAGTTTTAGCTCTTTCTGAAGTTATTTGATATGGTACTTTGATACACATATACATTGCGAAACTATTTCCTTCATCTATTTAATTAACACATCTATTATCTCACATAGTTATCTTTTTTGAGGACATTTCACTTCTACTCTCTTAGCAAATTTCAATAATTATATAATGTAGCACCAACTATAATTATCATGTCATGCATTAGATCTTCAGACCATTTTTGTTTGATCAGTAAATTCAGAAGGCCTTTATTTTGTGAACTAGAATATTGAGTACCACAAACCACTAACTTGACCCAGATTACATAAAGTTAGTGCCAGAGCTTAAATCTTAGTCTTCTGACATCATAGCCAGTTAATTAGTACCTTGGTGATAAATGTATTGCAATTCTGGGAATAAAGAGTATGAAATCTTTTTTTAGATAGTCTTAAGGTAGTCTTAAGATAGTTTTGCTTCCCCAAGAAAAACATAGCCTTTTGTTTGGAATATAAATCCAACATTGTTTTCCCAGATTATTCCCAAACCAAATTTTTAACTTTGTAAAGACTTATATTTCTTTTTTTTTCCTATTTGAGAATTGTAGAGAAGTGGCCAGTTGTATAGACCTTAGAGTCAGATTGCAACTTATTTGTTCTACGACCTTGAGCAGTTTATTAAATTCTCATTGTCTTATTTCATGAGCTGTAAAATTACATAAAAGTCACATATCCCCTTCATAGGGTTAATGTGAAGGTTAATATATCTATCTATATCTATATCTATATCTATCTATATCTATCTATATATATACATTTATGTATATAACTATAACTTTCTCACTTATACTTATTATATACATATATAAAATGTCTTAGTTATACATTATGTCTGGCACATAACTAAGACATGTTTTACATATGTATTTTAAAGCTTTCACCCCCAGTTCACTGGATTGATTGACTTTGCTTTCACAGCAGTCATCATGGTTAATCTCTGAACAGTCAATTTCTGTGTACTTTTTCTAAATTGCATTATATATTTTTTGCAAAACATATGCACTACTCTGAGGCCCCAAAACTGGCTCTATCATGAGAACATACTGCATTTGCAGGGACTGAAATGTGTGGCTTTCTAGGCCATAGAAGAGAGGGACTCTGTGGAGGAGTGAATATTTTTGGACGTTCTAAAATTACAGGAGTGTTCAAAGAGTGTTCTCTCTCTGCTCTGCAAATGTGCCAACACCTTCTCCAAATAGAGCTGTACTTCTGAGCATTGTTAACGATGATGCAACAGGCTGGAGCGCTGTGAGAAGTGGATGGGGAGCCCTCCTGTACAACTCCCCCTTCTCCACCCCCATTATTCCTCAGTGCCTTGTGTAGTCCTGTACATCCAGGCAGAAATACAAGGAAGTAGAGGTCATTTGAGCCTCTTAACCACAAAAAGTTATAAAGAGGCTATGTTGGGGTAAAAACTAAAAAGAGCATTTATGAAAAATTAGTTGAGTTTTAGTTGAGCTCTTTTCTTGTAAGTAGCAATGTCATTTGTCAGGACATGTCATGCCCTTTTGGAGACTTGGCAAACACTAGCTGCATTGTCACATGGTAGATAGGAATGCATGCTTCCACATTCCTCTGAACTTCTCTCTCTCTCTCTCTCTCTCTCTCTCTCTCTCTCTCTCTCTCTCTCTCTCTCTCTCTGTTTTTCTCTCTGCTGCTATAATCAGAATGAGTGACTTTCAGGAAGAGGCATGAGATTTTTGAAAACAACAACAAACTGGTGCCATGCTGTCTATGACCATAATTAACTTTGCTACCTCAGGCAAATCGATGAATGCTACACCCCTCTCCCCAACCCCAACCCACACACTGAAGGCTTCATCATTCTTCTGTACCAAAGGAGGAGGTTGGGTCTAGGTTTATTTCCAGTTTTGACATTCTGTGACTTACCTGACCTCCAAAAAAGGTGTTCTTCAGTTAAAGTGATTTTTAAGTAGGTGCTGTTGGTCAGGAGACTAGGTGAGTAATGGCAGAAGATTATCAAGGAGAAAAAGAACATAGGACTGGATAGGATATTAAGAAACTCAATTGCAGCATCTTGGGGATTGACTTGAGGGTAGATTTATAAAGCACTTATATTGGGAGAATTGAACAATGGCTTATCATTTGGTTTAAAATGTTAATGTCCATTATAGTGCAAATGAGTTATGGAGGTAAGATGAAAATGACATTCATCATGTCGATCCAAATATGAATAATGTTTCATACTACCATCCGTAAATGCATGTGTGTGTCTGCACATTCACCTCCAGTGTGTATATCTGTCATGTGTACAGGTGACATATAGGCTGGGGCAAAAGTAGGTTTACAGTTTTTCATATGGAAAATAATACAATAATTAATAAGAATATAAAAATAAACTTATGTTTTGCAGGTTTTCCCTACCTTTTATATGAATCATACAAGTCACATATGCAGCAAAGATGTATTAAAAATTCTTCTCTTAATTTTGAGAAACCCAATAAAAAATACAAAATGACTTGTCTAGGCACTTCATGAGCACACAATGAACATGCACAATAAACATATAAAGGGTGCTCAACCTAATTGTAACCAAAGGAGTACCTAATAATAAAATTACAAGGAGATACAAGTGTGCGCCTCTTATATTTACAAAACAAAAAAGATTGATACTCCAAGTGTTGTTTAGGATGTGGAGCAAAAAGTCTGGCCGAGCGTTGGTAGGATATGAGAATAGAAATTCTCCTATACTGCACATAATGGCAAAATTTTTTAAACCACTTCAGATCTAGTTCAATTGATGATACTCATAAGATAAAATCCAACAAGTCTACTTCTGAGTATGTACCTTTGAGTATCTTCTGGATGTTACATGTTCAAGAATATTTGTATCTCTGTAATAGCACTTCTAAAAAGATATGCCACACAGAGACAAGCTCTGTTTGTTTTTTCTGCCTCATTTTATTCTGTGTTAAGTCCAAAGATCACCATCAGGCTCTTCAGCAAAGGAAGTTAGCTGACCACTGGTAAAGACTGAGGGAAAGAGTTAGGGATCTGGGGTCTTAAGCAGTATACAGAATATTAAAACTGGGTGGTAAGGGGAAGAATGAAGCAATGCCTATTTCAAGGCTCCCTAAAGGTTGCTCCAGGAAGATTGACACTTTGCTACAGCAGCATTTATCAGAACTGCGTCACCTAGTTTTATAAGTATATGCATTCCACCTGAAGGTCTGTGTCTGCCTCAAGCACAACCAGCTAGTGAAAAACAAATGTTGAAAGCATCCCCATGAGGTCTCTGATTTTTCAGGGAGGCCTCTTTCTCTTCTATGTCCTCATACTTTTGTTAGGTTTATCATACCACCTTTGAAAGGGATTAAAAAGAAGAACCTGTAGTATAAATTTTTCAAAAAACATTAATTCAAGGGCAGTCACAGAAATTGGAATAATTTTTTCAATTAACATGGAATACAAGTGTTCTGCTTAACTAAATTTAGGAACTATTACTACTATATACCAGAGACCATTTATTGAGTGTTTAGTCTATTTATTAGGTTGAACTTCATTCTAATGTAATTATTTACTGAATCAAAAGAAGTGATTCTAAATGCTATTTAGAATATAGGATAATATACATGGATTTTCTGCCACTCTGTGTTAGAATTCCATTAGATATCCTTAATACATACACCTTATTATCTTGTGTTTCCTCATAACTGTGGATTATTTGTTTGTTTAACATAGAGACATCTTTGAATAGAGTGGGAGAACTTGCCAGGTGTCTCCTTGCATACAAAGTCTACTTTCATAAAATATATTCATAAGTTAAAAATATATATGGTCAATTTTAATGTAATTACATGCTAAACTTTTATAAAGAAAATATTTTATAATGCATACTAGATAGCATATGCAGACAAACTTATCTTCTCTAAACACATCTCAGCCACTGACATTGAAATTTTTTTTTCATCAGCCCACATATCTGTTCATCAATGCAATTAACATCTATTGATGGCCTCTACTATTAGTGTCTGTGTGCTAGCTAGGTTTTCTGGGACAGAAAGAATGGCAGTGTGGTGCCTGACTTCAAGAAGCACAGTCTTCAGTTAAACCGTGACTTGGTATTTAATGTGAAAAATCTTTCATTGCTGGATTCAGGAAATGTAAAATATCTTCTGTACCACAGTTAGATTTATTTCACCTACCTATTAATTTAATGCTTTTATTTGCTTAACTACTTTTTCTTCCTGCTAATATTACATGACAAAAACAATCACAGGTCATATGCAGAAAGCTGTGGATGACAGAAGGGAGGTAGAGTTTAGAGGTGACATTTGTTACAGACTGAAGGCAAATGACAGCTAAGACATTTGGATTTTCTAAGTGAGAGTCACTGAAAAGGGTAGGGGACACAGGAAGGGACATCTTGCTGATACTTGTTTTTCTGAGTGACAGTACTGCATCCATTCCTACCTGAAACCATACTGTAGGAACTGAGTTAGCTTCCTGGAAAAAGAATGAATGAATATATTTTGAAAATAGTATGTTGCACTATATCTTATGAGAAAATTCTCATCATTTGAATCTTTGTAAGATATTTTATTTTGTCATGGTGGTGCTAAAGCAAACTTAGGAAATTTATAAAATATAGAAAGATATAAGAAATCCTCAGTCTCAGTATAAGCTGTATAATTGGGCATAAATGTTTTTAATATTTTAAAATAATTTTTAAATTGGAAAGATGTCTTTGAAAATTTCACAAAATCTTAGAGAATTGAAATAATGTTACCCATGGAGCTTGCTGTTTTTCTTTTATGTCTTATGCTCTGGAAATGTTATCATTCAATAAAATATTCTTTGAAATATGCTTCTGAGTGTCTTAATAATATTCTATTCTATGTGTCATCATGTATGTATGTTAGCTGAAAACCAGTCACAACTTAAACCTCAGAACACTTTTTAAACATTAAATAACTGTGCAAAACACTCTTAAAGTAGATCAAAGATAATTAATCCACTCTCAACTGCTCTAATTGCCTCAAATATTTTCATCATTAATTAGGAAAAGAAGAATGGGATCTTAGAACGCTGCTTTTGTGCTGCAGCAAGACTTGTTTAGCAGACCCATTAATTTAAACTGTTTCTTTTGACTTTACTCTTATTTTTAAAAACTTAAAAATTCTATGCTTCTGGGGAAGTGTTCTGTTTACAGGTTCTTTAAACTCTTATGTATGAGCACCATTGTTTAGTTTGGGGGACAGTTTACTTTAAAATATATGTGGTTTGTCCTAGCTGGTAGCACAGTGGATAAGGTGCTGGCCTGTGAACTCAAAGGTCGCTGGTTCAATTCCCAGCCAGGGCATGTAACCAGGTTGCAAGCCAGGTCCCCAGCCAGGTCCATAGCTGGAGGCAGGTGAAAGGCAACCATAGATTGATGTCTCTCTCCCTCGCTGCCTCCCTCCTTTCCCCTATCTCTAAAAGTAATAAATAAAATCTTTAAAAATATATATGTGTGGTTTTAAGTTTATGAAATGGGTTTAAATCTCTTTTCTCAGGAGCTTCACCACCTTTTGGCTTTGTCCTGAGTATTAGCTCTTTGGGGCTGCTAACACCCCTATCCCCTCCCTCTTTGTAATGATACTTTTATTTTTGTAATGATTTTCTCCTGCACACATTCAGACAGTGTGATTTGTGGGAAGCTGATTCTAATATCAGCTCCAGGGGAGGCTAAAAAATCCTGTTCTTGTGTCCCTCCTGACTACTTGATTTAAGTAGTGAACTCACTTGGGGACAAGGACACCTGTGTAGATGAGAGCTATGGGAAAAGGGCTGCTTTTCTCTTCTGAATTAACTGAAAAGGTACTTTCCCAAGGTGGATGTTGTCAGCAGGAAGTTCCAGCTATCAATCCCAAATGAAGATTCTTATGTCATTGAGGACTGCAGAGATCATCACATTGTCGGGCTCCAGACCAGATGCCCACAAACCTTGAACCACTGTGATTTCCACAAGCTGGAGGTTGTCAGGATGACTCAACACACAGGCCTGGGTGGGAAAGCACTTTACTCAAAGAAAGGAGAAGAGAGGCAGCAAGATCAGTGAGTACGCTGGTCTCCTATGGCCTGTGGGTGATACTCCGCTGGTGATGCGGTCCACATGCTTAGACAATACAAGAATAGCACCAAATGTCCAGAAATGAAGGAAATTTTCTTCTGATAAGGAGAATCTGACTGAGTCTGAGATTAGCATGCAGCTTCCACATGGGTGAATGTCTCAGGCCCAGAATGCTGGCTGGGTGAACCCAAAGAGAGGTAGTAAGTCCTGTGATGGCTGCCTCCCCAACAGATAGTGTCCAAGATATAGAGAGTTTCAGGAGGAGGCCTGTTTGTTATTCCACATCCTACGTGTTTGATCCTAACTTTCCAATTGGTGTCATTACCACAGTAATCAGGGTTGTTATTATTGCCATTTTCTTTTATTCCATCCCATTCCTTTGTTGACAACTATGTTGGGTCAAAAAAGCAAAAGTTGCTGAGAAAGTAACTAAAGCCAAAAAGAAGAGGCATGAATAGAAAGAGAGCGAGTGGAAAGAGAGAGATGCAAGAGAAAGAAATAATAGCCTCTTTCAATGATCTGAGCTGCAGGATACCATTCTGCCTGAGGACTTTTCAATACTCAAAGCTAATGAATTTCCTTTGCTGTTTTAAGCCAGTTTGAGTTGGTTGTTTGTCAACTTGCAAATGTAATATCCCAAATGATACAGACTTTAAATTTACAAAACGAGGCTTAAAGAAAACTGATGTCAGTAGAAATGACTTGCCTAAGATAAAAAAAAAAAAAAAACAAAAACATTAGAACCAGCACTTAAATTCAGGACTTTTGGAGTCTGACTCTAAAGGTTTTAACTTCCCTCATGTGTGATTGCTTGGTGAGGCATACCTGGAGTTTGTTTTAGAAAATCAAATTGAGTTATTCCTCTCAGAAGTTTGGTGTGCTGTTTGTTTTGCAAACACTTCTGTGAATGTTCATGAGCCATTTGTCTATTGTGTGACTACAGAATGGAGCTGAAGATTGTACGCTTCTCTGACCATCAGGGGCAGCTGAATGCAGCAACCAGATAAGGCTGTTTTTCTTCCTTTTCTTTTCTGGGAATGGAGTGGGATTTGGTGTCTTAGGGTGTTGTTTCTAACTTCAATGATGGCCACTCCCGAGTCCTATAATCTTAGTCTCTGCACGATCAACAGGCCAACATGTGCCAAAGTGAGCCGGGTTTCACAGGGCAGGAAGGCTCCCCAGGTAATCGGTATCTCACACAGGCTGGTCTTTCTTGGAAAGTAGTCATTTTTCTTCCATTTTACTCTAGCTCTGTGGGTAGCAACAGCAGTTCAAAAGCAGAGGGGTCTTGCCTTGCAGACAGGCGCTCTCAAACTACAAGGCTGCACTCCCTGTACTACAGCCAAATTCTTCTAGGCAGGGGCTGGGGAGAAGCTAATAGGGCAGAGATGTATTTTTCTTTCTGGCTGGAATTGTTTTCCCTGAGAATTCAGCTTCAGCAAAGCCATCTATTACTGTCGAGTGGTTTTTAGTGTTGGCTGAGGGAGATGGATAGACAGCCCAAGCTCCAACAAAGATTTTTAAGTCAGGCAATGCGGATGTTTCTTTCCAGGCCCCAGCGTGGCAGCTCCAAGCTGACTGATGTTTATCTTGGGTTCTAGTCCTGCCTGAGGTTTTATAGCAGGGAAGCCTGATTCTCTAAATCAGACTCTTCTTTCACTGTACTGTGATGTTTTAAATCTATTTGGTTTCATTCTGCCAATTCATATCATTTTTTAACCTTTGTATTTTATGAAGTCTATACTAACATTTTATAATGAAAATGTTTAAGCTACATAAAAGTTGGAAGAATTGACCATACACATAAACACACACACACACGCACACTCTCTCTCTCTCTCTCTCAATTTAACAACTTCCTTTTGCTGTATTTGTATTATTATATAGCTATCCATCCACTTACTTTCCTATCCATTCATCAATTAATCTATTTTTACTTTGGTGCCAGCAATCCTCTATAGTCTGACTTCACTTCAACCTCTATCTACCTCTTCACATGGCCTTCTTTTCTCAGTTTCTCCTCTACATCTATATACAAATCTCCAAAAAATGAGAAACTATAAATAAGTGCATGATAAAATCAACTAGAAATGAGGAGACTTAGAAGACAAAGGAAATGGATCAAGTTTGGTTTGCTAATTTTTTGGAGGTACCAGTCGTTGGATTCCAATTACCTTGTTTACACAAAAAGGTCCCATTTACAGATGCCATGGGTTTAAGCATATCTTTTTGGGGTACACATTCAACCAACAATTAATAGGAGAGTTAATTCATGGTGATGAGGGTGAGTCCTGAACTAGACAGCTGCAGACGTCTAAGTCTTCTTTCTAGGTTTGCTTCTGTGGACCTACATACTTAATTTGAAAAAAAAATAAAATAAAATGACATTAGATTTCTAAATCCAGACTACAAAACACTATCTTATCTTGCTTCTTACCCTCTGTCAGCTCCCTCTACGCCCATGTCACAGGTTGAGTGCCTCTCCAGACTCATCTGCATCAGAGCACCTAACACAGTGTCTTATAGTTACCAACTGTCATATGCAAACTTTCTTTTATAAGAAAAACAGTGAGGTGATTTTATTCTAGTTCATTGTCTTTTATTTCTGATCAATTTTATTGATTCTCTCATGTTTGTACACAGGAAACATATTCTAGAATACTTGACATCGGTAAATGAACTTCGTTCACTTTGCTTATCGTTGTACCATGGGTATCAGTTATCTTCTTCCTGTGTGAGTTTTAACCCCCTGAGGTTAGTATTCTGGCTGCTCAAGTGAAGAAAATGTCTAATTTAAACAGTCAACTCTCATCACATTTTGTTCTTGTATTTTGACAAGTGTGGTTTAGTTTTTATTTGTAAAAATACCTCCCAGTCACCAGTAAATGCACCACAATATATTGTGTGAAAATAACAGCATCTGGCTAGTATGAGCCAATGCAGTTTCCTGAAAATAATCTGGCGTACATATTGGTCAGGAAGATAAATGTTGTTTGCATAAATCTGCAAAATTACATGGCATATTTAAACTAGTCATACAAATACTCCTGTACTGTATTCCCAAGAGAAATAAAGAAAATAATTATAAATTGAGGTAATGCTAAAGAGGAAATAAATAAGGAGCTAACATAGGACTTAGTTGTGGGTGACATCCTCAGAGGCAGTGAGCAGAAATGATCTTGCTGAAGAAGTGGTACTGAAGCTGAGATGTGAAAGAGGAGCAGGATCTGGCCATGCACCAAGTGAGCGTGTGTGCGCATCAGAACATTCCAACACAACATGCAAAAACCTGCAGGCAGGAAAGAGTGGGATGTGATAGCAATGTAATTAGACTGAGTAAAAGAGAAAGTTGTTTAAAATGTGGTTGTGCAAAAACCAAGGGCCAGATTTTATGGTGTCGTGCAATAATTTGGATTGTCTTCCAAGTGTTCTGGGAAGATATTGAAGGTTTCTTAGATGTGGCACAGTCTGATGTGAATTTCTGAAGTGTTAGTGGGTTGAGTTGGATCAAGGGATAGCTAGGTAGAAACAAAATACTACAAATGTTCAAAAATTGAAGGCCAATGAGAAGACAGAAGGCAAAGCCAGAGATATACATGTGTCCCTGGGAACCAAGTGGCAAGTAGAATTTGAGAAGAGTTAGTTGCAAAGACAGATAAAAATTATCCAGCACAGCCCTGGCTGGTGGCACAGTGGATAGGCACTGGTTTGTGAACCCAAAGGTTGCTGGTTCGATTCCCAGTCAGGTCATAGAACCAGGTTGCAAGCCAGGTCTCCAACCAGGTCCATAGCTGGAGGCAGGTGAAAGGCAACCATACATTAATGTTTCTCCTCCTTTCTTCCTCCCTCCTTGACCTGCTC
Source organism: Noctilio leporinus (assembly GCA_004026585.1). NCBI lineage: Eukaryota > Metazoa > Chordata > Mammalia > Chiroptera > Noctilionidae > Noctilio > Noctilio leporinus. The sequence continues at coordinate 502,931 of PVIW01000230.1, read as the reverse complement.
TCTAAAAATAATGAATAAAATCTTAAAAATAAAAAAAAAAAAAAAACTATCCAGCACAATGCCATGCATTTAAATGAGCTAGTTGTCTCAGTCCATTTTCTTTGTCTTCTAAGTCTTCTCATTTCTAGTTGATTTTATCATGTACTTGTTGATAGTTTCTAGGTAATTATAAGCTTGGTTTATTAATTTTTTGGCTCACTCATGGGTTATGGTGGACTGTCTTATGTTTACTTTATGATTACTTTGCTTCAAGTCCTGTCACAAATTGCCCGATTGTCACTGTTTTCCACTTCAATTCATTGGACCAGCCATCCCCTATTTAGATAAAGCTTTAGTAAGCTTCTTAAGACTGCCCTTTAAAAAGGACTGAAGGGTAACAAGATTCCCCCAGAAAGATGATTCAGAGTTAGCACTTCTAAGACTATACTTACAATTTTAAAAAGCTTTTTTATGCATTAACTCTGGTTTGTAAAAGATTCATATGAAACATGCATGTTAAATGACTTGTCTAAAGTCATTTAGCAAAATATAGCAGAACCAGAATGATGGGAAACCATGGTTCATTTAGTGAAATTTCCAGTAATACAGCCTAAAGGAGTAAATTTAAAAAATATTGTGTTATAGTATGTGAAGATGGGCTATACAGAAAGAGATTAGGAGGAGATAAAACATTCATTCAGGAATTATGTTCTTTCCTGAGAAGAGTTGACCTTAATCAGGAGGAATACAGAAGAGAGGAGGAAAAGTATAGAAACAAGATACAAATAAGGAATTTAACATTTGCAATGGCATGTAGTAAAAGAAGTCTTTGAAAAAGCACGTATGTCATCTCTCTTTCCTTCCAACTCTTTGATAAATTTAGTCCAAACTTGAATAAATAACCTGAAGGGATAATGTAAAGTTGAGAATCTAAGATAGAGTATGTTCTTGTGATTAAGGTCCCCCAGCACATGACAGCCTTATTGGTACAAAGGCCAGCTGGTGCAGGCAGAGTTTAGTGAACAAGGGCAGGGTGATACAGTTTAGGAGGGAAATCAGAAACAGCAAGAGGGGAAGAGCCATGATGGTTCAGTCCCTGTGCTGGGAGAAGACAGGCCAAGTGGAGAGTTAAAGGTTAGAACCTGGGGCCCGTGCCCCTCCTGAAAAAAAAAAAAAAAAACCCTGTGTGCTGAGCCTGGGAGTTCAACAATAAGTACTAATGTAAAGGGGGCAGAAAAGACAGTGCAGAAAAAGAAATAACATACAGGGCATTGTGAGTCCTAAAAAATCCAAGTGATGTATGCTTAAAAAAAGAATCCTAGGGAATCTACGTACATGGTACATGCTGTGCACAGAACTGGGTCTTGTGCCTGGACTTAACAGTAAGAGCTAACCTCGTCGATGTTACGTGTTGCGTAAGGTATTTGATAAATCCATCCTTTCTTGTGGCTGATGCAGGATAAATTGAAGAGAATTTTGTCTCACATGTTGCACCAGAGATGGAAACAGGATAACATAAACAGAATAAAAGGTTATTTTATCTATTTTATCTTCCCATCCCGCTGTCCTCCTCCTTCTTCATTTAGTGAACTATTTCATTTGCTGTAAGTTTAAATAGGACATTGTGAAGGAGTCCTTCATCTAGAGTCATTGCCTAACTCAAAGAAAATATTCAGTCAGTCCTCTCCTTCCCACCCCATTCATCTCATGTAATAAAGCCATTCAGCACTTGAAATGAGACATTTGTGGATGGCAGGTCAATGACTGAGGGAATCGCTATCAAGAGAATAAATTTATGTTCCTACACCAGTGGTTAGATTCCAGTTGGGCTGGGAAAACAAAAGACTATTTGTCATCTGAGTTTAGTAAGTACTGCTACCAAGGGTCTTCTATGGTCTAATCAAAAATATATTTAATCTAGAGTCAGAAAACATGGATGTGGGAAAGCAAAAGATTTCAAAATAAAGCCTTGTATAACTTAAATTATATTTTGGAGTCCATTATGTCCCTCATGTTTCAGTTGTTCCCCTTAGTATATTTTTGGAAGTTGAGTCTTAATTCAGAAGTACTGCTGAGAAGTACAGTAACTTATTCAAGTCAATTTGATGTGTAAACATAATGAAAAGGCAAAGGACTTTAATATAATCCAAATGAACAGCCCTAACTGGTCATTAAACCAAGATAATAACTTAATATGACCTTGGTTTCCTCATCCATTATAAAAACAGCAATAAAATCCCTTTGTATTCTTAGATTTACTAGTTCTATTTAGACCCAGACATTTCTGAGGTTTTTAATTGATAAACACATGGAAAATTTTAAATATTATGAAGATATATGCATTTGTAGTCTCCAAACCCAGATCCCTGGTTGGCCTTTAAAGGAAAAGACCTAAAATGGTCCATATTTAGTGGCTAACTGGTATTTTACCTATGACTTGGCTGTTAAGGCAAGAAAGACCATGTCTTAGAATAGCATTTTTTGATGCTCTACTCTTTTTCTGTGTGAAGTTATGTTTTGATTCTTTTTTTTTTTTAAGATTTTATTTATTATTTTCAAGGAGAGGGGAAGGGAGAGAGGCAGAGAAGGAGAGAAACATCAATGTATGGTTGCCTTTCACCTGCCTCCAGCTATGGACCTGGCTTCCAACCTCATTATGTTGCCCTGGCTGAGAATCAAACCAGCAACCTTTGGGTTTGCAGGCTGGTGCCTTACCCACTGTGCCACCAGCCACAGCTTGATTCTTAATTTGTAAATGTTGCCTCTATTTAAAAAATAAAAGCAAAGAATAGGAAGAATGAACTGCACGGAGAGTGAGATGGACACTGCTAAAGAAATAGCACTCAATGCCATGATGAAGCTTTCGGTCCTCCCCCTGAGGCCCTCTGCCATCAGCTGATTTACAGTTGGCCTCAAATTCTAAAGATGTAGGAAATGATTTCTTTTTTTCCCCTATGAAGGAAACAGTTTGCTGCCAGTGGTATTTATCAGAGCACATCCATCCTGTGTTTCTGAGAAGCAATTTTTTTGTTGTTTTATTCTCCCCTCTGGGATCCTCTTCTAGGAGAGGAAAAGCAGACCTGATGGGAAGTAATAGCAAGGCTTTTATGGGCTATAATTGATGAAAGAATGAAATGCATTTACTAATTGAGAACAGAACATTGGAGCCCAGGATCCCATTAGAAATCTCTTCTACTTTCTAGATCTTTTAAAAGATTTCCCAAACACTCGTGGTTGGCCACCTCATGGCTTTCCATCTGTTTTGTTTTCCTTGCTAGCTTCCATTTACTCTGAAACAATGAAGTTGCCTTTAAAATCAAGTAGATAATGTTTTTGTCAGCTAGATTAGAAAGAATGAAAGTGAATGACTTCTTAATTAGGTAATCATCCATCACTTCATGTACCCAAGAATTTCCATTAACTACTCACAACACCAGGGCAGGGTGAAAAATGGAACAGAATGCAGTTTCACAGGGTTTCGCTGGAGCAGAAATGTTTGCCCTGAAGAAATGTTTATGGTCTTCAATCTGCCCTGCACTAATCAGCTGTGGTATTGGGTTAGCCAAAAAGTTTATTTACTTTTGTTCTGTAAAATAAAAGACACAGTTTTCATTTTCACTAATAACTATTGATTTAGGTGTTTTGAGTATATTGGCTATCTCCCATGTGGTGTAATGTTGATTATTCTCAATTAATGTCTTGATTTAATCTCTATCAACATCAACTGGTCTATCCAACCATGTATCATTGTCCAGTGAGAAACCTCCAGCAAACCATTTTTGGCATGTTTGATCAGTCACAAAACCTTCTCCATATACTGCACATTTCTTTGTGTTTCCATTGCATTTTTCCTTTATCGAAATAATAAAGCATAATACACTGAAAATGTTGCATATTTTCTTCCATCTTTAATGTTAAAATGGCTACACAAAAATTTACTAATTTTGATCATGGAGAATCATCCTAGGTTATACTCCTAAAAAACACGCAAACCCAGCAAAATTCTTTCCTCATCACAGAGGAAGATAATGTTATGACTCTGAGACTCCGGGAATAAAAAAAGTTGACTTAGACTTGTTCTTTAGAGTTCAAAAACATGTGCCTAGGGCAACCTGTACCTGTTACTTTTTTTTTTTAGAAAGGTCTGATGAGAGCAAATATTTTATTAATTGGCTTTTCAGTTTTATCTCTGGGTTGTTTCCAGGCAGTGACTCCAACTGCCAGGAGCCTCATAGCCTAAAGTTTCAGCCAGAAGACTTGGCACCATTTGGATGGGCTTAGTTTGTGAAAATTTTCAACCCAAATTGGGAAAGAATATTGCCTAGCTAATAATTTTAGTGTTGATGGTAGGTTGGAATAAGGATGTTTGTGCCATTCTGAGTCCTAAGCCTAAATAAACAAGAATATTATGGAGAAAAGACTGAGTCTAATTAGAGTTCAATTCTAAAACCACAAATATGTTGAATATATATATATGTATATACATATAAATATATATAATTTAAGTTCTTCACTTAGAAAAATATGGCAATACAAGCCCTGCAAAATATCAATTGCTCTTTTGAAAACTCAACTCACATTGTGTCTTTCTTCATAAAACCTTCTCTAATTATCCTTCAGCCATATCGTAGTAACTACTTCCTCTTTTGTATCATCAAATGACCCTTACATATGTATTCATAAATTTATAATGGCTAATGTTTACTACCATAGATTGCATGATTATTATCTCCTCTATGAGAACAGAAATTCAGAAAAATCCAGAGACTTGTCCAAATGCTATACAGCTGGTTCCAAAACCCTCCCTCTTCATCTTATGAATTCTATTTATGTCTAGAATAACATCTCCCACATATTTTTCTTCATAATATTTACTACCCTAAAATTCAAACTCGCTGCTTATACTGGTTACAATTTTAACAAGTTAGCGTAGCAAATAAAACTGTCTCAAACTTACAGGAAATTTATATGACAGATCTGGAAATACCTGACGAAAGTATTTAGTGAACAGACTTGATGACGCAGATGTGAAAATATGCATCAGGAGCCTGAGACTAGCAGAGAGGACGGCTGTTTTAGTCAACAGCAGAGGAGAGCCATGGCATTGCGGCAGCGATGGTTTTTCTCTTTCCTTCCAAGTAGCAGCACTTCAGTTGAGGCACTCCGGAAACCCTGCTAATTGTATCTGCATGGGTGGCCGATCTTCAATCCAGGAATCAATTACAGGGGGCTAATTACTCCCATGAACCATATCATTTAACCTTAGACAAGTCAGTTAATCTGTGTGCTTTACCTGCTTCATCTTTGAGGAGAGGTTGTACACGCGTTCTTTTTCCAGCAGTGGCTTTCAAATGCTCCTGCATGTCGGAATGATCTCCTAGGCTTTGAAAAATTTCTGCTGCCCAGGCAAGACCCCATAACCACTAAACCAGTACTTATGGAGGTGGAAACAAGGTATCTACATATATTTTTAAAAACTCCCCGGGCAATTTCCAAGGGCAGCACGCTTGGGAACCAGCGTTCTAAGTCTCTTCAAACCTAAGATTGTTGCTATGTCATATAAACCCTGGCAGATTTTTGTCTTTTTTTTTTTTTTTTTTTATAAATAATGCTAGTGCCTAACTTCAACTTGGATTCTGGATGCATTCATTTCAAACAGGTGTCCATTTCAAAGCTGAATGTCTTGAAACCACTGGACTAGATAGGGAACCAGGCCACCAGCCACCCCCACATTGTTTTAGGAATGTCAGTTAATTTTGCTAACAGACCATTGAAGTCACTTGTTTTTTTTTTTTTTTTTTTTTTTCCTCTTCCAGTGCTTTAAATTCCTGCCTTTGTGTTTTAAATTCACTAATAAAGCAAACCTGTAAAGCCCTAGGCTCCTACATTTGACCCCAATCAAAGCAGGACCCCAGGACAGCACTTTTTCTTTCTCCACCTGTGACTTTCCTGTGGCACTAGGTATGCCAGATGCTTTCCAAGACTGTGAGCAATGACATTTTTCTTGTCTTCAAAGTTCCCTGATGGTTATTGCTGAGGGCATTTTGCAATCATAACGAGAATCTCAAGGGCCTTTCCAGCCATGACATGGGTTATCGGTAGGCTGAGACTAGCACAAAACAAGGTGTATTGTGTATCAGACCAAAGAGTGGAAAGTTAACAGGATAGTGTGATTGCCCAAATTATTTGGGTGATTATGGGGATGAATGGAGTAGCAAGGACATGATGGAATAGGAATGAACGTCTGGAAATTTCTCATCCCTATTTTTAATGAAGAGTTATAAGGAAATTAGAGTGCTGGATGGCTTACCACCATGAGATTATATTCAAACAGCCAAGAAGCGGTGGATCTGGATTTGAGTATTTTTTAAAATTAAAAAAAAATTATTTCCAGAGAGACAAGGAGGGAGAGAGGCATCAATGTACATTTGCCTTTCACCTGCTTCCAGCTACACATATGGCTGGAGACCTGGCTTGCAACCTGGTTATGTGCCCTGACCGGGAATCGAACCAGCAACATTTGGGTTCGCAGGCCAGCACCTTACCTACTGTGCCACCAGCTAGGGCCCTGGATTTGAATTTTGATCCTGCTAATTATTGGCTTTGCTGTCCTAGTTAAGCCATCTCAACTCAAGGATACTCAAAGAGAAAAATAAGAAGGAAATGATAGTGTTTTCAGGATGTAAGTGCTGCCAAATTAGAGTTGCATGCCATGGAAGACCTATGTAGAGAACCACATTCAGGGAAGGACTCAAGGAGAAAGAAATAGCAGAATTGAATCCTGAAAGGTAAGTGGCATTATTAACCCAGGGAATAAACAGAGGAAGGCTGACTTGGGCCAAGGACCGAACATGGGTTCACACTTAGAGACAAGTGAAAGCAGGACCTGTTTAGGTTGGAATGGAATGTACAGTGTGCTGAAATGAAGGAGAGGGCAGTTGCAGGTAGAGATAAATAAAACTGTTGGGGTGAGCAAGAGGCTGATGATAAAGGACCTTCTGTACTGAAGTTGTTACTGTAGATAGTGAGCTGATTATTAAAAAGAAAGAGGGACAAAGGGAATTAGACACTGAGCATGAGCCTCTTTGCTCCACTAGGAGGCTACAGCCTCACACACCAAGGTGTCTCAGCGTTGCTCCGCCAAGGGGATTAGCACCCCTCCTTCCCCCGTTCATTACCAGCTTGTTGAGGGACACAGGGGAAGGTGCTTGATCAAAAGGCCTGTCAATTCTTCCCATCCATGAACATGGTATATGCTTCCATTTATTTGTATCTTCCTTGATTTCTTTCTTCAATGTTCTGTAGTTTTCTGAATATAGGTCTTTTACCTCCTTAGTTAAGTTTATTCCTAGGTACTTTATTCTTCTTGTTGCTATGGTAAATGTCCATACTACCCAAAGCAATCTATAGATTCAATGCAATCCCAATTAAAATACCAATGACAGACTTTATAGAAATAGAAAAAATACTTCAAAAATTTATATGGAGCCAAAAACACCCACAAATAGCCACAGCAATCTTGAGAAAGAAGAACAAGGTAGGAGGAATCACAATACTGGACTTCAAACAATACTACAAGGCTACTGTCATCAAAACTGTCTGCTACTGGCATAAGAATAGATATATAGATCAATGGAACAGAATAGAGAGCCCAGAAATTAACCCAGGACTCTATGGTCAATTAATATTTGACAAAGGGGGAAAGAACATAAAATGGAGTAAAAACAGTCTCTTCAACAAGTGGTGTTGGGAGAACTGGACAGCAACATGCAAAAAGATAAAATTAGACCACCAACTTACACTATACACCAGAATAAACTCAAGATGGATAAAGGATTTAAACATAAGCAGTGCCACCATAAAGGTCCTGGAGAAAAATATAGGCAGTAAACTTTTGGATATCCTACGCAGAAATATGTTTACTGATACTTCACCAAGGGCAAAGGAAATAATGGAACAAATCAACAAATGGGACTATATCAAATTGAAAAGTTTCTGTTCAGCTAAAGAAAACACCAGCAAAATTCAAAGGAAACCAACTGTATGAAAAAAACATAATAGCCAATGATATCTCAGACAAGGGTTTGATCTCCAAAATATATGAAGAACAAATGTGACTCAACACCAGGGAGACAGACAGCCCAATTAAAAAATGGGCAAAAGAACTGAACAGGTAACTCTTTGAGGAAGACATACAAAGGGCCCAGAGGCATATGAAAGAATGCTCAACATCACTAGCCATCAGAGAGATGCAAATTAAAACCACAATAAGATACCACCTCACACCTGTCAGAATGGCAATCATCAACAAATCAACTAACAACAAGTGTTGGTGAGGACGTGGGGCAAAGGGAATCCTGGTGCACTGTTGGTGGGAATGCAGGCTGGTGCAGCTACTATGGAAAACAGTATGGAGTTTCCTTAAAATACTAAAAATGGAATTGCCTTTTGATCCAGCAATTCCACTACTAAGACTATACCTGAAGAATCCTGAAACACCAATTCATAAGAACCTATGTACACCTATGTTCATAGCAGCACCATTTACAATAGCCAAGTGCCCATCAGTGGATGATTGGATCACAAAGCTTTGGTACATTTAAACAATGGAATACTACACAGCAGAAAGAAGGAACTCCTAACCTTTGCAACAACATGGATGGAACTAGAAAGTATTATGCTTAGTGAAATAAGCCAGTTAGTGAAGGATAAGTACTATATGTACTATATTATTGTCCATTACAGGACAATAATGAACAAAACAAACAACAAGCAAAATAGAACCAGATATATGAATACAGTGAATAGGCCTTCAGTGGTCAGGGGGAAGGGGGTTCGGGAGAGGGGGAAGGAAGAGGCAAGGAAGGGGAGCAGTTTAGACAAGAACCTAGTATGGAAGAACCAGGGACGTGGACAACAGGTGGGATTGACTTGGTGGGGGAATGGGTGGGTGGGGAAGAGGACAGAGGGGAGTAAAAAGGGCATAGATGTAATACAACAACAATAAAATTAAATTATAAAGAAAAAAGGCCTGTCAGTCTAACAAGGGAATGTAAACCTATAAAAAGCCTGAGAAAACTTGGGATGTTGGTTGGTTCTTTTGCAAAAGCACCTGGTCCAACCCAAGTTAATATAACCCCAGGGAACAGAGAAGTGTTTCTCTCTCTCTCTCTCTCTCTCTCTCTCTCTCTCTCTCTCTCTCTCTCTCTCTCTCCCACTCTCTCCCTCTCCTCCCACCCCTCCTGGTAACACACTCACCCCTTTTGTTTGTGCACTCTGTTACCCAGGAGCACACAACCATGAGGGACTAGAGCTACAGGGGTAGCAGCTGACTGCATGGACTCCAAAGGACTAAGCTTTAACATGAAGCAGAAACTCTGGACCTTAGTTAGCAATTGTTGGCCTTGTGGAGGACATGGTTGAACTTCTTTAATGGAGGATGGGGGGAGAGGGGGAAAATTGGAAACCAGCATCAGTCATCCACATGAATAAACCATCTTGCCACACCAAAATTTCCCATGCATGAGTCCTTGGAATATTTTTCTCATGATCCTGTGGAAGAGCCTAGTTTCCACCACGCATGGGAGCTTGAATTGATTATGAGGTTAATCAGAAAGTAAAAGAAGGACCTGATAAGTTATACATTTAAGGAAAATTCTTTTGATTTTAACGTAGGAAATGGGTCAGCTACCTGGAAGAGAAACAGAAGGGCAAGCTGAGGCAGGAGTCCAAGAAAAGGATGATGGTAGCATAGAGCAAGGAAATAGAGATAGATTTATGACATGTTTAGATTAGAATCTACAGATCTTTGGTGACTAATTGAAAAATAGAGACATTGTAGACACCATTAGCAGACTGGGTGTTCCTATATGCAACATGGAAGAACATGGGTCTGGAAATTATCAAATTTTAATTTCAATCTGATTATGCCACTACCAGCAGGTTGACATTAGGTAAATTGCTGTATAAATTGAGAATATGAATAGTGCCCTTGTGAGGATGTTGTAAAGCACATATGAGATATATTTGCAAAATGTTAAAAGTTTGGTGACTAAATGTTTTTTATTGAGTTGGGTTTTTTATTTGTTTTTTTTTTTTTTTGTTTTTTTTGGGGTTTTTTTGTTTGTCATTATTATATTTTAGGGTCATGTTCTAGTAAAAGTAGATTTTACTGACTTGTTATACTCTTGCATTGTCCTTGTTTAAGAATTGTGTGTGTGTGTGTGTGTTAGAGGCTGGGGCTACCATGGTATGACGGTGGCCTCTTCATGTGTAACAACTAAAAGTTAATGATGAGACTGGGACTAAGCATGGCCTTCTTCGTTGCTTGTTCCAACAAGGAAGAGAGACCTGAATGGGAATAGCCTTGCCTTCATGTTTCCACATCACCTAATACCCTGGATTGCAGTGTAAATTGAGGTACTTACGTATTAATAGCTGTGACTATGTTTGCAAAGACGTAAACCTTGAATCTGTTCCTTTGCATCTGGCCTGTCTTTGGCTTTAAGCAGATGGTAAATGTTAGAAAGTCTTCCTTTCTCTATATATCAAGTTCTGTGCAGATATGCCCACATGAAACCAAGTGAGGAGGCAGAGAAAGCAGGACGGCAAACATAAACTTATGTGTCTCCAAGATGTAGGCTTACTTTTCTTCAGGCAGAATATAAAATATTTACATTAAAAAAAAATCTTTAGCAATGATTACACGGGTTATATTTTCTGGTTGGTGCTAGACTAGATTCTTAAAGGAAAAGATACTGTTTTGCTCTGTGAACTCTCTTTTTCTGTGAGAAGGGATGGCAACCAAAACCAAGTTTTTTGTCAGATCCAACTATCCCTCAAACATGTCAGCAACGCTGAAATCAGGTTTCCCTTTTTCCCTCTAGAGAAGAGCAGAGACTCATGACAGTCCCATCCTTCTGTTAACTCACCTTTTATTTTCAAGGCCTATTGCCAAATTATTTTTTATGACTGAAACATAGAAATTAGTTAAATATGTGGAAATAAATCCAGCATCACCCCTGGCATGATCTATGACAGTGAGTATTGTTTATAGCTAAACCCTCTGTCCATGACATGCGCAAAAGCATCCCTGGACAGTTGATACAGTTTTTTGGTCTTCCTCCTCTCCTGCCCCTCATCTTCTCTGACACAGCATTCCTGATGACTAAGGTTGTATATTTATTTTTTATCTTCCGCTCTGTTCTTTATTTGCTTCACTTAATAACACTCTTGCTATACCCAGTTAGTCATTTGTGTGAAAGATAGTGTGTAGAGAGGTGTTTTGCAATGTTTTAAATGGGTGACATTTATAGACAACACTAGCTGTTTAAGCCTGAAAAAACTGAAATAATTGCATCGTTATTTGTTTAAGCAAGACTTGGGCTTCAAATTGACCACAATTGAAACCTCAATTCTACTAGTCAAAGCCAGGCAACTAGAAAAATACATACATCTCATAAACCTAAACTCTCTGAATTAATATTTGGAAGAAATTATGAATACTTTTATGAACATTGTAATGAAATAATTACTACAAAACACTTAGCACAAAAATCTGGTAAAATATAGCCTAAATAAATGGATAATAGTATTGCTCTAATTTACTAAACTTTATTCTGATTTTGTTAAAAAAAAAAGAAAGTACACAAGAAGACACTAGTGCCACCCTAATATAAGAACAGTGTTTCAGTTGTCCCTGGCTGGTGGCACAGTGGATAAGGCTCTGGCCTGCAAACCCAAAGGTTGCTGGTTCGATTCCCAACCAGGGCACATAACCAGGTTGCAAGCCAGGTCTCCAGCCATGTCCGTAGCTGGAGTCAGGTGAAAGGTAACCATACATGAATGCCTCTCTCCCTCTCTGCCTCTCTCCCTTCCCCTCTCTCTGGAAATAAGAAATAAAATCTTTAAAAAAACAAACAAAACAAAACCAAAAATAAACAAAAAAGAAAGAATAGTGTTTCAGGAATAGAACAGAGCCAGTGATTAGATTGGCTGGGTCCTATTTGTAATTTTACCACTTACACATTTGATGACTTTAGGAAAGCTATTTAAACTCTTAAAATTTTTAAAATATATTTTATTTATTTTGCTATTACAGTTGTCCCATTTTTCCCCTTTTTGCCCCCCCCCCCACCCAGTAAACCCGTTCCCTCCAGCAAAGCCCCCCTTAGTTCATGTCCATGAGTCATGCATACAAGTTCTTTGGCTTCTTTACATCCTTTTGAGTAACATTGTAGCACTAATGTTGAATTTTCTATGGGGTCTGAAGCAAAGTACTCAAATGTTTATCTTCTACGCCCGAGTACATGCATGGATTGATAGTCTCCCCCGTAGGTGTCATATAGACATTTTAGGGTGAATTCTCAGCTTCCAAAAGAACCTAAATTATGCTCTTCTGCTCCAATGTCAACCCATTACAAAGTCCCCTTCCATGTATAATAGCAACTCCATCAATGAAGAGATCAAAGTCAAAGATATGATTTACTTATTTTTCTTCGACTACTATCATAGTGCCAAATTAGTTATAGAAACTTCACAGGCATTTCCCCATGAATAAGTGAATAGAATAGTAACTACCGTTGTTCTGCAAACTTGGCAGATATACTTCCTGGATTTTTATTAAAATATATGATATTCTCTCTGTCTCTCTGTCTCTGTCTCTGTCTCTCTGTCTGTCTGTCTGTCTCTCTCCCTTTCTCCCTCCCTCCCTCCCTCTCTTCTCTCCCTCAGCCTCTCCTGGACCTTTGATCAAAACAAGTGAGGTTTTTTGGAGTCATGCTGATTACATTTCTATATTTCATCCTGTCATTAATGAACTAAATAATTGAGGCAAGTAACTTAAACCTGTCTTCATGTAAAAATCAAAGAAGCTAACTATATCACCAAGGCTGTTTTAGCTCCCAAATGATATCGTCATTAGTGTTTCTTGGCTGAAGTGAAAAGCTTGCTATCTGGTTCCAGAGCAAAGCCAAGTGCCCAATCCATAAGCCAGACTCTTAACCTCAACTTCTGGGATGAGCAGTCCTGCTTGAGCATTGACTTTTGATTCTTCTTATCAAAAGCCAAGAAAAGTCATCAGTTCTTTTGTCTTCAAGCTTTGTGTTCTACATGTGAATCTAAACTCTTTCTCAGAGATGGCACTGCTGCAATTCTTTTCATTGAGATAAATAGTAATTGCAGAAAAATGAGTACCTTCCTCTAGAAATTCTTCTCTGCAGTTTGTTTGGGGATTTGTGGATACTTGTTGCTATTCATTCTTCTGAAAGCTGAATGTAAAACATGAAAGTTTGAGACTTTTATAGAAAATCGTCTCCCCCACCTGAAAAATTAGTGCATCATAATACTTTTCAACCAACAGTAATGAGCAAATTTGCCTTTGCTCCTCAAAGCCTTCACACTAATATTTTAAAAAGCAAGCAGTTTGTCATAAATGAAAGTAAATTCTTAACAATAGGACACACAATTAAAATTAAAAGATCCCAGAGTCTATAAAAGATAAAATTAATTTAAAAGAATTTTAAAAGCCTACAAGAAACAAAGGTGCTCACTTCAATGGTGTGGAATAAGGCATCATAAAAAAATAAAAATATCTGTGTTGAACATCTTTATATACAAGGATTTGTTAATGAAATATTTTTCTTTAAGAAAGGTTAAGAAATATCTCTTAATCATATTATTATATTGGCTTTATACCTACAAGTTTTTATTTGAAATGTTTTTTACAATACCATTAAGAATAAGGAAAGAAGCCCTGGCTGCTGTGACTCAGTGGATTGAGCACCAGCCTGTGAACCCAACGGTCACTGGTTCGAGTCCCAGCCAGGGCACATAACCATGTTGTAAGCCAGGTCTCCAGCCAAGTCCCCAGCCAGAGTCTGGTGAAAGGCAACATTAATGTTTCTTTCCCTTTCTTTCTTCCTCCCTGCCCTTCCTCTAAAAATAATAATAAAATCTTAAAAAAAAATAAAAAGAATAGGAAAAGAAACTTTTGCTCTTATTTCTGATCATTATTTTCACTTGGCTATGAAATCTATGCATTTCTGTGTGGCAATTTTTATTTGTAAGAGATGGTACCATTATTATTCATAATAAACTCATCTAGCAAAGAAATGTAATTATAATCACACAGTCCATAGAAATATAAGCTTAAAAAAATAAAACACTATAATGTTGTAAAATAATTGGAACTATTGGTAATATCCCCAATAATACAAAACTAACACAAAATTTCATTTAAATGGAGATTCTCTGAAAGTAGTTAATTTTTAAAAAGGAATTGTTGAAGATAGATAATAATTATTATGTTTTTATTTTAGTGTAGTGTTTTTATTTTTTAAAGTATTTTATGTATTTATTTTTAGAGAAGGGAAGAGAGAAAGGGAGAGAAATATCCATGTGCAAGAGAAACTTTACCACTTGCCTCTTGTGTGCCGCCAACTGGGGACCTGGCCTACCACCCAGCCATGTGTCCTGAATGGGAATCAAACCTAAAGTCTTTCTATTTTTCAGGACAACAACCAACCCACTGAGTCACACCAGTCAGGGCTTGTTGTGTTTTTCATTAGGCACTATACACATATTGCCTTTTAGAAGTAATAGTGTAAACCATATCAGTTGTTTTTAAAAGTATAGTCATCACAAATACTTTTAAAAATTAAAATAATGCCTTGAATATTTTGTTTTAAAATAGAATTATATACATGTAATTAAAGGTGTAGTTTTCCTTTTCAATAAAATATTTACCCAGTGTTTCCAAAAGTGAATCATAAATTCCCCTTAATGTTTTCACAAATATCTGTATGGTGGTTAGGGTTTCATTTTGATGTAAGGGCTTGGCATATGTTGTAATAGTTTAGAAGCATGTGATCTTTTCATTTAACCACAAGGCAGGATTTCTTGTTTTAACAGTACATATATACTAATTTTCAGCAGAAGAAATATGAGTTCAGTGGTTGTAAAGTTGAAGAGCTTTTAAAAAGATAAAAGTAACCATTTTATCATGTTACTGGTGCCTCTGACCAGTAAAACAAGGAAAGTAAGAAGAAATGCATTTTGGATTTTTATCTTTTAAATACGAAATCCTTTTAAGTGTTTTTTTGTCAGGTGTTGAGCACCACTGCAACAGTTACTTTTGACTTTAGATTGGGGATGCCTAATCATACAAATAGGTAAATAATTGACATTTCTATTTTAAATTTTAAAAATCATGAATATGTATTCCTATCAGCAAACCTTGATATCTTCACTTAGGATATTTTGAAATATAAACAGCATTTTCTTTCTTTCTTTAAAATAATTTTATTGTATTTTTTCCGTTGCTATTTAGTTTCCTTTTACCCTCTCATTTCTTAGTAATAGTAGTTTACATAAAAATACACTTAAAGGGATGGTGCCAAATGTAAAATGCAGGTGGAGTCTGAGAACTTAGGTTATCATTAAATGAATGTGTGTAACATGAAAAACAAATGTCTCTGAGGGGTTTCGAAATTCGAAATAAAAGATTCTAGCTTAGCCCTGGCTGGTGGCCAGTGGATAGGCACTGGCTTGCAAACCCAAAGGTCACTGATTTGATTCCCAGTTGGGGCCACATAACAAGGTTGCAAGCCAGGTCTCCAGCCAGGTTTGTAGCTGGAGTCAGGTGAAAGGCAACCATACACTGATGTTTCCCTTTCCTCCTCCTTCCCTGCCCTTCTCTTTCTGAAAATAATGAGTAAAATCTTAAAAAAATAAAAATAAAAAAAATAAAAAAGACTCTAGCTTAGTGGCATTTTATAACTCTATAGTCAAGTCAATTGTATCCATGCAAAATTAACCTGTACAATATTTTCATTTTATCCTGCAATTAAAGAGAAAATCAAATCTCACCTTTCACCATCTTAAGGACTATGCTTAACTCACATAAACCATCTTACTAGAAATTAACCTGTCTGTCATCTGGATGATATTTTATTTAGCATTTTTTGCTCAGTAACAATATGTTTTGGCCATTTTTCTAATTTTATCAGGCATTACCTGACTATTACTACAAGGAGGTTATAAGAATGAGTCGACCACTATTCTCACACTTTGGAAATGTTACCAAATACATGCTTGTAAGTCTAACATGCAATAACTACCTTTTGCATCATTGTGTTTTTATGGAATCAGGCCTTTTTGTATGTAGAATATAAAAAAAATGTCATTGAAATAATAGTGATGAAAATAATGATGATTATTGCTATTATGCCAGTTTTTCCTTGATTATTTCTACTCTGTGTGTTATGAAGTACATTTTAAATAGATGACTTCTAATCATTAAAACAACCATTGAAGGTAGAAGTTTCCTTTAAGTTATAAATGAAGAAACTAACACTAAGAGATAATAAATGAATTCTCCAAGACAGGCAACAGGAGAAAAACAGCTGACTTTAAAGCCAGACTTTAACTATCCCTTGAATCAGCCAAATAGAACAACATAACTACCACAGTTAAAAGAACCAAAATTGAATTTAGACAAAGCTATCAATTCATTCACTGATGTTTGTTTGAGCAGAGTTGAGTCCAGTAATAAAGAATGAATGAGTGAAATATAAATGCATGGGAACCACTACAGATAAGTTTATTTATAAAAAGCTTAAAATATAACTAGAACAAAGCTACATAAAATATATTTATTAAATATCATTAATTAAATAAAGCCCATATTTAATGTTGGCAACTTTTGAAGTCATTTTTTCAAGTCAGATTATTGCTAAAATTATAGACACACATGATAGCTATTAAATCTATGAAAATATTTTGCAGATATGGAAGAAAATGTTGGCTATCTCTTGTAAGCTTAACACAAACCCTTGGGAAAAACAGATGTGACTATCCACTGCAGTTGTTCTCAGTTGAAATAATGCTCTTTTGAAACCTTGTTCCAGCTGTTTTGCTGATATAACATGAAATCAAGAGGAAATTAAGTAAATTTGCTTTGTGCAGTTTACAAGTAAAATAAAAAAATTAAATCTATGTATGCTGCTAGTCATGTGCTTTGAAATTGATCACCCTATCCCCTAAGCTCAGAAGATACTGCTTAGCTGATGCATTTGCCTCCTTTCACCTTGGCATATTTACATAGGCAATTTAAGGGAGATATTGATCAGAGAAGTATGCTAACCTTCAGTGGAACTGAATTAAATACTCATTACACATTTCTCTACTGTTAGGAAAAGCAGATTCACAAAACGCTCCTATCATCAGGGGTAGTAGAGCACCAATGTGAAAAGCAAGAGTGCCTGTGTACCTGCTGGAAATCTCTTTCTTTTAATGTTTCTCTGATCTTGGGCAAGGTACTTCATCACTCTATGCCTGTAGGCAATGAAAATAATCTAATATTTCCTTATAAATTTGTTGTGATGGTCAAATCAATTGTATAAATAAAGTACTTTTAACAGTGCTTGACTCATTCAAATCTGTTTTTATTGTTATTATCTTGCTGGTTCTTCTGACCTTTGATACAGATGCCTGAGTTAGGAAACTACTGAGCAGCACAGTCACTATCAGTCTCAATCAATGTCTAACCACTAGAGACATTACATAATGGCTGGAATATCTAAGAGGGAACAAAGTGGGAAAGGCAATTGTTGGAACTACTGAAGGCAAATAACAGGTGAAGAAGGCAAGATTTTCAGTAGAGGGAGTAAGCTAGGGCCACCCAATAGGAGGGGAAGAAAATGCTGTTAATTTCTAATACTCAATGCTGTTAATTTCCAATACTCAATACTCAAAATCAGAGAAATATATTGCATAACTTAGCAGTTTTTCACTAAGAGAGGGCAAGAGATATTAACATTAGCATCTTGCTTATATTTTTATTTTTACTTATTATTATTTAAAAATACAATTGATGATGATGATGACCATATTTAGAATAACAGGTGCTCATGGTGCAAAAGTTATTTAAAATGTCCAAAATTACATAAAAAAGAAAATGTGATTCTTGGTGCTGCCCTTCTGTTCAATGTCACACATGTAACCAGTATTAAGAATGTCATCAGGAAGTTTTATAGTGGATGACATACACTCATAGACCTTTACCTGACAGGATACCAGCACTGGATTATCTCTGCTTCCATTTCCAATGAGTTGCTCCTCCAACAGAGACAGGGGTATCAAAGTTAATATGATATAATTCCAAACACCATCGTATGTATATGGAATTTATTACAGGAAATGAGGAGAACAGTTTATGACTTCTGAACCCCATAAATTACTTAGAAACTACAGAAAGAGGGTGAGTGCAGAGAAGATATTTTCAGGATATTAGAAAAGAGATTACTTTGACAATGATTGACACACAGGTGAGAGAATGAGCTTGGAGTCACTTAGGGCCCTATGAAATTGCACTTTCCTGAGACCTAAGGTGATTCCAGCAGACAAATATTGCTGGAATATCACAGGATACTCAGAGCCTGAGGAAGGGTTAGCTTTAACCCTCTTCCTGACCCACAGTGCATCTCATTGCATCTCACCCATCCCCTCCCAGTGGCCTTGCTGTGTCTGGGAGAGAGCAGTCAGTGAGGAGGAAGAAGAAAGGAGAGCTTGGTAAGTGTAGAGTTGCAGGAGGACCACATCCTTCCTCACCAGTGCTGCCTTCCAGACTGAAGTAGCTCTTAACTGGAAAAGGGAAAGCATAACCTGTGTCTAGTTAGGAATTTCCATCAATCTTTTTTAAGATTTTATTTTTTATTTTTAAAGAGAGGGAAAGGGGGAGAAAGAGAGGGAGAGAAGCATCAATGTGTGGTCACCTCTCACAAGCCCCCAAATGGGGACCTGGCCTGCAACCCAGGCATGTGCCCTGACCGGGAATCGAACTGGTGACCCCTTGGTTCACAGGCCGGTATTGAATTTATGGAGCTAAACCAGCCAGGGCCCATCAATGTTTTTGACTGAAGAACAAACTTGGAAGGCTGACTGATGGTACCCAAATTTAAGGCTTACTATCAAGCTATAGTAATCAAGATACTGGGCTACTGGTGAAAGAATTGACAAATGTATTGATCAATTGAATAGAATAGAATTCCCGGAAATGAATCCACTTAAATGTAGTCAACTGATCTTTGACAAAGGAGCAAAGACATTACAATTGAGCAAAGACAATCTTTTCAACAAACAGTGCTGAAACAATTGAACATCCACCGAAAAACTAAAACAAAAACAAAACATGAACCTTGCCTGACAACAAGTCCCACATGGATGTGGAGCAACTGGAATTCTCATTTCTGGTGGGGATGCATACTACTACAGCCAATTTCGAAGAGAGTTTTGTGGTTTGTTACAAAACTAAACATGCTCCTACCACTTGACCCATCAATCATATTCCTTGGTATCAATCAAAAAGAGTTTAAAATATGTCCACACAAAATTCTGAACATGAAGCTTTGTTTATAATTGCCAAAACTTAGAAGAAACAGGAATATTCTTCAATAAATAAATGAAGAAATAAACTATATTACAACCAGACATGGAATATTATTTTATGCTAAAAGGAATTAACTATCAATCCATAAAAAAAAAAAAAAAAAACAATTTAACAAGGCTACACATCATATGATTATAACTATGTAAGATTCTGGAAAATGCAAACTATGGAGGTAGTAAAAATATCAATATCCCTTAGTGGTTAAGGAAGAGGAGGGATAAAAAGATGAGGACAGAATGTTTTTAGGTCATTAGCAATACTCTGTATGAAACTATAATGACTGGCACAGGCCAACATGCTTTTGCCCAACTCATGGAATATAAAACACCAAGAGCAAACCTTAAGGTAAACTGTAGACTTTGGACAATTATGATGTGTCAGTGTAGATCATTAATTATAAGAAAAGAAGCATTCTTTTGGGGGATGGATAAGGAAAGAGGTTATGCATATGTGAGGTCAGAGGGTATATGGGAACTCCCTGTACCTTCCCTTGATTTTGCTGTGAGCCTTATAACTTCTCTAAAAAATTAAAGTATTAATAAATAAAAAAGAATACCCCTATGAAACTAGCACCCAGACTAACAGAATGTTGCACCAAAATCCAGTGCCTTGTGCCTCTTTCCATGGAATAACTCAAAGGTAGCTATTATATTAACCTCTAAAATTACCTAATTATGTCCTGAGAAATTGAATTGTACTGCATGTACTGTTTTAGCTGGCTTTTTTCTTCTAATGTTATATTTGTGAGCTGCATTCATATTTTTTGTGTGTGTCGTTGTAGAGTACTCATTTTTTATGCTGCATTGTGTTTCTATTATGTGGCTGTGTCACATTTTAATTTTTAATTATATTGTTTATGGGCATTCTGTTTTTTCTAATTTGTGTTATTACAAATGACACTATTTTACACATTCTAGTACATGCCATTTGAGGTATATTTTATTTCAGCCTTTAAAATGAATTACTTTAAGGAAAAGAAAAAAAGGGAAATATTGTAGTTGAAACAAATTGATGGCTACTTAAAATAGCAGCCTTATGATGGCATAATTGAATATTATTATTAAAATAAAAAGTCTGAATTAAACTCTTTAAAATTATAATCCTGTGATGATAAAATAAGAACTCCAGTGAAAAGAAAAAGATAATATCAACTCTTAAACCATCAAGTGCACATGCCAAAGTAATATAAAGAGGCTAATAACACTGGTCTTAAATCATGATTGCTTCAAATCTTAGTACTTTAAAATTAGGCAAATGATCGTAATTTTCCTGTACCTCAGTTTCGCTATCTGTAAAATGGGGAAGATAGTAGTTTCTACCCAATAGAGTTTCTGTAGAAAGGAAATAAGTTAATACATGCAAGGTACTTGAAATAGTACCTGGAATGTGGCAGGTGCTAGTAAGTGCTTATTGCATTGTGCTGAGTAAATGCTGTAACTCAGGAAAATACTCTTAAGTTGTGAATAGTATATGCCAAAAGAGCAATTAAATAAGAATGTGAAGCAATAATTTCTTATAGTAGATAAACCATAATAATTCAGAAATTCTTTCACCTGCCTCAGCTATCTTCCAAGGGGAATTTTATGATTTTAATCTTAAAGATAAGCGTACTATGTCTTGAAAAATGTATATAATCAGAAGTTCAATTTTTCTCCTTTAACAAAAAAATTTTTTGAGATCCATTAAGGAAATGAATGCAACACTTTAAAAATACATAAGGAAATCAGGATAAATGGGATAAAATAATGATAGTACTGTATCATAAAGAAAAAGGTAAAATTAGCTCATACAATACCATACTTTAGTGTGTAGTTACTAGAGGTGAAATAAAAATCAAATTCTAAGGACCTTGGTAGCCAAATAGAAGAAAGACCTATAATTTTTAAGATTATATATATATATATATATATATATATATATATATATATGGTTTTATAATGGTTTTAAGGTTCATTGTACTTTTAAGAACACACTCACAATCAAACACACACTTGGTTTCAGATGCACATTTTCACTTTCACACATTCATTTATATCCTCACCCACACATGTGTTCACACATACTCATACTCACACATGTACTCACACACCAACAGCTGCTACTCAGTATCTGGACATCTTTTCTTTGTATTTACATTCCAAAAAAACATCTGTCCCTTTTATAAGAGAGACACAATGATAAAACTGGCCTCCATTTCTATAATCATCCATACAATACATAAAGTACGCTGCAACCTATAGACATAACAACACATCCTGCTGTAGAGGAATCAACTCTCTGAGGGGCCATCTGTTGGAATAGTTTATCAAAGACACAGATCTCAGCTCTGTAACACTTTGACTAGATACAGGAACCATTTTGCCAGCAACCTTTAGTCATCATCAGTGGGTCACACTGGCAATAGAGAAATTGTAGTCCTTCATCCACAAGACAGCTCATTGTTCAAAATATGAAGAACACTCTGATGTTGATGAAATGAACTCCTGATCTGACATGCCCCCCTACATCACATGGCTGGATAGAAAATAATTAAATAGCCAAGGAGTCCTGGTTTGAACATGATTGAAGAGAGACAGAGCTGGATTTCCAGTCCTGCCTCTTCTTAGATGGGAGACTAGTTATTTAACTGCTTCCAACTTATTTTCTCATCTGTAAAGTAGTAATATTAATATTCACCTGACAAAGAAGCAATAAGGATAAAATGAGATAACCCATGTAAATTGCTGAACATAGTGACTAAGACATAGCAAGCACTCAGTGTTGGTGATTGATAATTCTATTTCAAAAAAAAAAAAAACAAAAAAAACACAACAACAACCACCACCCTACAGAAAATAAAAGTCATATTCCTTGGGGTGGGCAACAGGTTGGAAAGACTTTGAAGGAAGTGGATTCATTTTTTGAACAATTGCACATGGCTGAAACATTGGCTTTTGCCCTATTTCCCAAATGATGTTTATCCCTGTGGCTATGATCAAGCATTGCTTGGTCTTTTTAATAATCAGAACTGCAAATTTCCACTTTGCATCAAATCCAAACAATCCATTCTGAAGGTGATTGACACCCCTGCTTGGGCATCAACATCTATTAAACCAGATGTTTTACCTCTTTCTTTGCCAAAAGTGAGCATCGTTTTATGATCCGCTGTCAGGGGGAGCCTGTCCATCCAGAACCACCAGCGGTTACACAGGAAAGCCTGTCATTCAACTGCAGTCACACTTAGCCAGCTATCTAGATTGTTACCATTTTGCAATTTGATTCTTTTCAAGATGAAAATCAGTCCCAGCGTTTCCTGAAAATATTTGCTAACGTCAAAAAGGGCCTTCTGACCCTAAGTAAGATAGTCCTCGAAGTGCAATCACAGCCAAAGCTTTTGTTTACGCAAGGGGCTAATTTAGGCACTAAGACTGCTGGTGAGTCTGAAATGCTCCTCTGAAATTTAGAAGCCTGCAACAACGTTCCTTTCTCAAAGGCTTGCTTTCTTCTCTGGTAGATTAGGGGGCCAAAATTGGGAAACACCATTGCATAGCTAGTAATCTGCTGCAGGACCTTAAGCACTCTCCCTTCCCAACATAGAATTATAACACATCGTTTAATGAACAGGGGAGGATGATATTTTAACATGAAATGGAATTATACCAATATGTCAATAAGAAAATTTAGCTCCTGCTTTGAAAACAAACTGAAAATATACTTGTCATCTTCAAAGACCATTGGCAAATAATAAAGATAGTTAATCACTTGGGAGGGCAATTTCATAGCTATCTGAAAGGATCTTTGAAAGATACTTAGTTCAAACCTTTTTCTTAAATGAAATGCAAGCACAATGGTAAATAGTTTCTTTAGGAATTTTTTGGCTTAGTAACAGGATATTTAAGAATCATAGTTCCTTTCATTTCAGTCTTCTAAAAATCCAAACAATTTCCTTTTGGAGTTTGTGTTACATATACATGTATAGGTTTCTGTAAAATATTTGAAAGTGTATAGAAAAAATAAAAATTATTTGATAAATTTTGAAGGTCACTTGTTGAAAACCTTTAGATGCTATTGTAAATAAAACCTTTGAAGTTTGAGTGCTAAATTAGTGACAATGACTGCCATGTTAAGTAACAATATATGTTACTTAATTACCACCTTTATTGATTACATCAAGAATTAGTAATGATTGCAAACACCTGTCCAATTTTCATCGCACTAAGGGCCCTGGCTGGTGGGACAGTGGATAAGGCACCAGCCTGCAAACCCAAAGGTTACTGGTTCGATTCCCAGCCAGGGCACATAACCAGGTTGCAAGCCAGGTCTCCAACCAGCTTTGTAGCTGGAGGCAGGTGAAAGGCAACCATACATTGATGTTTCTCTCCCTCCCTGCTTCTCTTCCTTCTGCTCTCTCTAAAAATAATAAATAAAATCTTTAAAAGAAAAATCAGTAGTGGTTGCAAATATCTGTCCAGTTTTCGTTGCACTAATGTAAGGAATCTAAGGTTATACTCAGTTCTGAGATAGCTTGAAATATGAGAAAGTTTACCTCTAGTGATTTTTCACTTACAGAGAGTGTCTGGGAAAATATGAATCTGTGTTTCACACAAAATAATAAGTTTTAGTTACCCTGGACACTTCAAGTAGCAGTGTGATGCTGAAAGCTTTGTGATATTAATTTTCTTAGCCTTTTCCTTTTAAAGAATACTTTTTCCTGATCTTTTTCACCTTTCCTCTCTTCTGTTCATGGCAGATGAACCAAAATCTTTGATTAAAATTAAACCTGAAGGTAGGAAGGTGGTAGCTTAACAAACACACATATCAATATGCATACTGAGATTAATTATACTAAAGGTTTTTGAAAGTCATCTGGACATATAGAATTCACATATGAATGAATTCGTGTACATCCATTCACGTGAAATACAGCTAGCAACCTTTAGTGAAAATGTGGGTGAACTGGGTTTTAGCGGCAACAACACATAAACTATGCCTAGATGAGAACAAAACATTTTACATTTCAATAAGAGTATAAAAGCATTTCACCCTTTAGCACATTTCCTTTAACAGGGCACACTTGCAGTGAATAAGTTGCACCGTATGGTCTCTATTGCTACCTGCCTGATAGGAGCAGAAAGAACATTCTCTGGTGCCTAGAATCTTCACCCTTTGTCCTTGAAACAGATTGCTCCTCCTTGGGATAATTTCCAGCTATAATGAAAAGTATATTATATTTTGCTTTATTTCTCTGCAGTCTTAGAGGCCTTTGTATTGCAAGGATTAGAGAAGCTAGCAAGGATGCAGTGAGGGATTGGAGTCAGTGGTATACCAGTTGTCCAGGAGGATTGTAACAGCAAGTGAGTCTCATAGAATTGTGGGAAAGAAGTGCTGTTGGCTGCTGGATAAAAAGATATAAATCTGGGCCCCTAAGATCATTTGCTACAGAGAACATTTTCTTCACCTCCATTTTCTGCAAGAAGATGACAATGGACTATGTTGCTGTTGAGGTCAGAGAGACCTCCTTTTGCTCTATGCTATCTTCTTCCCTTCAGTGATTTCTCATCATTGAAAACTGTTGGTGTGGAATGAGAGGAAGCACAGGAGAGAAAGAAAAGCAAAGATTTTGTGATAAAATATGAATACATGAGCCTTTAAAAATTCAAGTAGGGTAATACCTTCTGGCTATGAGTGGGGGTGATTTTCTGTACTCCTTGGCTATGTCCATGAACCCAGAAAGGATAAGACAGGCAAGAAGAATGGCAGACAAGTGAATTGAGAGGTGAGATGTCCAGCAGTGAAAGACCATTTTAACAAAAACTACAAGTGGAGTTGAGGAGAAGTAAGAGGTTTGACCCCAAGTTTGTAAATGTGCTATTCAGAAAGAATGAATGCATTGAAACAGGCACTATGAACAAGAACAACAAAATACTTTCACATCTTTTTGCCATTGCCTAAGAGTCTTTATGCGGGCTAGGTACTTTACTGGGTCCAGGCTTTCTTTTCATTTTCTGTTGATTTGTTAAAAGGAAAAAAAAATGTTTAAGTTTACATATAATCTTAGCTAGGAGACTGGGTCTTTTGCTGGTTATTGCTACTGGGAAACATGAATGACAGGAGGTTATTTACATCCTTTTATTGTCAGCAAACTCCTCAGTAACTTTGTCCCATTTTATTTCAGGCATAGAAACCAAACATTTAATTTTGTAGCTGTTAACAATGCATTGTATAGGGACTTATTTCTAACTATAAACACTTATATTAATTTTCTAGTTCAAAATATTCTTCAGTGAGCAAGCAATAATTTCTCAAATAGTTCTGCTGTGCAATTAATTGATTCCAGGATATTTTTGGTAGTTGAAAAAAAAACAAAGACAGCAGAAAAAAAAACAAAAATAATCATTCCCTCAACATATAAATTGAAGATTAAAAAACTTTTGAACTTCAAATTCACTGAAGAAAAGATGAATAAATTTTGGAGATTTAATACATAGAATAGTAACAATATTTTTTTCCTTTTTAAATTTTATTGTTGTTGAATTACATCCATCCCTTTTTTGCTCCCCTCTGTCTCCCTCCCCACCCACCCATTCCCCCCAAAGTCAATCCCACCTGTTGTCCATGTCCATGGTTCCTTTATACTAGATTCTTGTCTAAACTGCTCCCCTTCCTTGCCTCTGCCTCCCCCCTCCCCCCCAACCCCTTTCCCCCTGACCACTGAAGGCCTATTCAATCTATTTATATATTTGGTTCTGTTTTGATTGCTGTTAGTTTTGTTCATTATTGTCTTGTAATGGGTGAGATCATATGGTATTTGTCCTCCACTGACTGGCTTATTTCACTAAGCATAATACTTTCTAGTTCCATCCATGTTGTTGCAAAGGGTAGGAGTTCCTTCTTGCTTCCTACTGTATAGTATTCCATTGTGTAAATGTACCAAAGTTTTTTGATCCAATCATCCACTGATGGGCACTTAGGCTGTTTCCAGCACTTGGCTATTGTAAATAGTGCTGCTATGAACATAGGTGTACATAGGTTCTTATGAATTGGTATTTCAGGATTCTTTGGGTATAGTCCAAGTAGTGGAATTGCTGAATCAAAAGGCAGTTCCATTTTTAGTTTTTTAAGGAAACCCCATACTGTTTTCCACAGTGGCTGCACCAGCCTACATTCCCACCAACAGTGCACGAGGGTTCCCTTTGCCCTGCATCCTTGCCAACACTTGTTGTTTGCTGATTTGTTGATGATTGCCATTCTGACAGGTGTGAGGTGGTATCTTATTGTGATTTTAATTCGCATCTCTCTGATGACTAGTGATGTTGAGCATTCTTTCATATGCCACAATATTCTTATATGGTATTATATACTTGAAATTTGCTGAGACTAAATCTTAAATGTTCTTAATGCATACTACACAAGATAATTATATGAAATGATGGATGTATTAACTAACATTATTGTGGTAATCATTTCTCAATATAGACCTATACCAAATCATCATATTGTATGCCTTAAATTTATACAATTTATTTTTCAATCATATCTCATTAACATAAGAAAAAATCACTGAAGGAAAACCAAACTAACAAAAATACATCAAAGATAACTAAGAATTATAAAATAAACATAGACCACTATTTTAAAAGAATGTGATAAACTATATTAATATGAAAAGTGTTTAAAGATATATTGTTACTTCCAATGAATAGAGTATTAGAATATCTAAAGAATGGGTATGACTCTGTGTGTTTAATATATGGAGAAAATGTATGCAAGGATACATAAGGTTTTATTTCTGGTTTTAGAGGAAAAATATATTCTTGTTTAATTTCAATTGCTTTTAGAATGTGCATGCATTATTTGTATAATAATAATAAGCAAATTAACAAAAAACTAGAATTGGTTATGTTGACTGTGAGTGCGATGAGTTGAGACAAAAGTAAGAATGAAGAGAGAGCTCTAACAAGTCACTGGATGTTATTGTGACAGGCAAAGGTTTTAAAGATTAGACCATGCAAAGTGTAAAATATTAAAAAATGCACCTAGGTTAGATACTTTTCTGCAATGGATTGTTTAGACTTCTCAATTCTCATCAAATGGTCCTAAAATACTCATAAATTGTTCTCTAAACTTGGGCTTATGAAGTTCTCATGTTGAACAGTGTCTTTGGGCTCATCTCAAAAAAAATCCTCATTTTATGGATAAATAAAGTAGAAAATGAAATGACCTGCCCTGAGTTACACATAAC
The DNA here is from genome assembly GCA_004026585.1 of Noctilio leporinus. Lineage (NCBI taxonomy): Eukaryota > Metazoa > Chordata > Mammalia > Chiroptera > Noctilionidae > Noctilio > Noctilio leporinus. Next base: position 475,284 of record PVIW01000230.1, on the reverse strand, counting down.
CAATGAGAGAGCTGGCACAATAAGGTATGCTTTCTGATTTCTCTATTAGTCATCTTCCTTCTAAACAATGGGGATAAACCAATTTGTCATCGACCAAGTGCCCCATCTGCCAATTAATTAACGTTACTAAGTAACTTGTGTTAATGTTAATTTACTGCTGATAATTTTAACTATGTGACATGTTCAAAAAGAAGGCAAACAAATCAGAAAAATAAGAGAATGATAAGGTGTGCACTTATCCATGTGTAGGGGAAATTGTGAAGAGGCATATTTTAACCATCTTGAAAGAAATAGTTAACAAATTCACCTTTGAGAATTCACAGTGAATTAACTTAAAAATTAAGTCAAATGAGTTATATAAGTAATCGGGCCTTTTCAGTCTAAGATTCTATGTGTACATGGCCTAAAATAAGAACAAGTGAGGTCAACAGGCCCAGGTGGTTTGATGTGGTGTCCATGATAAAGGCAAGTGTCCCCAAACAGCCTGAGATAAACCAAGAAATTTGTTACAATACTTCCAACAAAACTTTTCGCATATAACCATGACTATTGACAAAACCCTTTATTTTATCTCTAAGATCTATTTTTAATGACTCTAAACTAGTTCTGGTCTGTCTGTTTCTGTCTTCAGTTCCTAAATCCTTGTAAGTTCTCAGTCACTTTTAACAGTATGAATATTTTATGAATCTCACTGCATTTTAACCCACCTAGGGACTCAACACACAATGTCAGATTCAAATTTTTATCAAAGACCTAGTTGGGAAAGTGGGCACGGTGACAGAAAGGTCCTTGTTGACCACCACCCAGCCATTTTTTATTGTGAGTATCCTGATGTGTCTGTCGGTCATCAGCAGGCTGCTGAGAAGAACAGAGAATCTCAAACAATGGCTGTCTTTTTCCGCAGAGCTCCAGAGACAGAAATGACAAATGAGAAACAGACTCAAAATGACCCTGCGCTGCTGTTATTTGTGTAGATTTAGCATCTCTGCCCCATTATCTCCATTTAGCTAAGTCTACCCACAGAGGTGAGAGAATGGGAGAGGATGGAGACCAATGTTTTCTGACAGAGTCTTCCTCATGCCTGAGGCAACTGTCAGATGAATGTGCTTTGGGGATGAAGAGTAATGACTGATCCTACTCACTCCATGGAAAGACCTCCAACTCAAGCTACTCTGTCGGGGTTCCCCCACAATACACAATTGGCTCCGCAAATTGACCTATGTAGGGCAGATTTCTTAGGCTCACTTGTGGCCTCCTGAGTGGAGAAGGTCTGGGAAGTTAAGATACAGTGACTCTCCTGGGACAAAATTCAATACAACATAAAATAAAATCAATAATAAGATAGCCATTGTCACATGAATGGACTTAACCTATGGTTATCCTATCAACTTTCTTACTGAGTAAAATTTGTAACAGAGAGGTGATCCTATTTGTAAATGTTTGTTTCACTCGGTAAGGTTTTGTTTTCGGTGGCCCAAAGGTTCAGACCATCGCATTGTAAGCTAAGGTTTGGGGCCAAACCTCATTCTTTAAAGTGTTGTTATTCAAGTTACTAGATTGAGGCATGTCTGACATTTAAAAATGGCTTAACTCTTCTAAAAAGTGAACTTACATTTCTCTGTTTTTTCTTTTTCTTTTTTTTTTTTTAAGACTTTATTTCATTATTTTTAGAAAGAGGGGAAGGGAGAGAGGCAGACAGGGAGAGAGATATCAATGTATGGTTGCGTTTCACCTGCCTTCAGCCACAGACCTGACTGGAGACCTGGTCTGCAACCTGGTTATGTGCCCTGGCTGGGCGAATCGAACCTGCGACCTTTGGGTTCACAGGCCGGCACCTTATCCACTGTGCTACCAGCCAGGGCCTTCTTTTTTTTTCTTTATTCTGTGAAAGTCACACAAAATTTTTGCTAGTTTCCTTCATGTTGCCCCTTTTATTTTGCAGTTCCCGGGTAAAATAATAACAGCTATCACGTCTATAGCACTTACAGGTCAGGGGTTCTCCAAGGCCTTTGAAGTATTGGAATCATTAACCCTTCTAACAACTCTGGGAGGAAGTTTCTGCTATATTTCTCATTTTAGAAATGAGGAAACTGAGCAAAGAGCAGTCAAACTACCTAATTGAGGTGAAACAGCTGAGAAGTAACAAAGCCAGACTCCAACCCTTACAGCCACTGCTTCAGAGTGCCTCAGTGGCAAGCTGCATAGACTTTGTCCTAAGAGGCCATATACTCCACAAAACAGAGAAGGCAAGGTAGAACTAAGCCAGAATCCCAGTCTGGACACTGGGTAATTTATACCAGTGGATTCTAGGCAGCCCAATACTATAATGTGTTGAGAGAGTCTGACAGAATTGACTCTGTCCCTGCACTTCTGCATAATATCCAGCACTTTTCACAAGATTCAGTTGTTTAGTGAATCAGTTTCTGGTTTTTGCACTCCTTAACCACATCCACTGTGTCCCTCTGTTTACTTGTGCCCATTCGTCCAGGGTTCCTGTGTCTGCCTGTCTGTCTGCATGCAGCCATGTGGACTTTCCAGTTCCCCACTTCTGTGTCACCTGCCCCCAATGCAGCCAGAGCACAGCTTCTGAAATGTATTCCTCTCCTCCATTGCATTATTAATTGGAAAGAAACGTGATTAATGGGATAGTGGATTCAATATTTTATTATCTGCACAGTATTTTGTTGTTGTAATTGTTTTGAAAAAGACTCTGACGAGTCTCTCATACTTGCATGGAAGCACAAAAACAGGGTGACACAGGGGAAGTTGTAGGTAAGAACCCATCTTGCTCTTTTGGAATCAGGCAGTGTGACCAGCTCTGCCCTCCTCCTTCATGTGTTAAGCGTGGTCTGGTTTGGAGGGCAGGCCCTGGGAAAGTGTCCTGGGGCTTGAGCTGCCTTTTAGGCTAACAATCAAACAAGAGATCACAGATCCTGAGTTACTACTCTGCCCCTTTCTCTATGCTTGGCTCTTAGTATTTTAAGATCTGGTCCTCAGTGCTGGCTGCATTTCCCTGAATATGCAATGCTCCTGGAATAACCTGCCTCTCTTGTTGCCTCCCCTCCCTCCCCACACACACCCCTGCATCCATCCTTGCCCCGTATGCTGAGTGCTGCCACAGGCAGAACACAGTCCCAACATGAGCTTGTCCCTCAAGACAACATAAAATGCATCTCCCTTGTGCACACATCTTATGCTTGTCTTCTAAGTTTCTCTGCAGGCACAAATGGTCAGCAAATTGTCTTCATGTACAGTTCTGAACCCATGTAGGCTGCGATCTTTACCTTGTTTTATTTTTCACATGTACTTTTACTTTGCCTTATATCGGTTATTCTATAAATCCAAGGCACTCACTCTCCTAAGATGTATGAAAAGTGAACCCTCTCTTATTAACTCTACCTTTAAAAAAGCAATTGAAAGCCCTGGCTGGTGTGGGTTGAACACCAGCCTGTGAACTGAAAGGCTCGCCAGTTCACTAGTTTGATTTCCAACCATACATTGATGTTTCTTTCCCTCCCTTCCCCTCTCTCTTTAAATAATAAATAAAATCTTTTATAAAAGGCAATTAAAAGAGAATTATTTTCTTTTATTGCATTTCATAAGGGAGGGAGGAAGAATTGCCTGAAAAATAACTCAAACCTGTAAATCTCCTTGCCCATTTGAGCTACTACTAACGATATTTTTATTGTGAAAGGGGAAATAAGAAATAACAGCAAAATATATTTTAAATAATATATATTGTAATTCTATTTGATGCTTTTTAAGTATTTACTATGGCCCAGTTGCTATGCTAGGTTTTAGAAATACTGAGCTGAATGTTTACAGCAGGCGTTAGAAAGAAAATTAACAAGGGATCTGATTTAATATGCTTTCCTTAAATGTAAACTTTCCAAAATCAAAATGAACCTATAATGGAGGATGACTTGTAATTTTATTTTAAATCCTTTAAGCACTCCTTTTTTTTTTTTTTTAACCTCTGGTCTTTTTATACAAATTTCCATGATCCTCCATGAGTTCTATTATCTGTACCTTTTTGAGATACTCTTCAGGATAGCCTAACTGCAGATTCTTAAAGTGGACAACACCAGAAGATACTAGGAGTGGAAACTAGAGAAAAAGGGCAATATGGGGCAGTGGGAGCAAAGGTTAAATAAAAAATCTGTGCCCTGGTTGCGGTCTGTAATGAGACACCACCAATGAGGACGTTCAAGCCAATCTAGAATATGGCTTCTCCTGTTAGCTTCCTGTCAGCTGAATTATTAGTTATCTTCAGGGCATTGGAGCATAAGGAGGAGAGGGGATCAATTTAGGGGGACATTTATAAGTGTGACAAGGAAGAAAGGAAGGAAAGTATTCTAATGAAGCATGCACTTGTAATATTTCATGTCATCTTAAAGCTCAATATTTTATTCAATACACCTGTAACTCTTCATTCTCCCACAATGGCATTAGAAAGCCCTTCTCAGGAATAGGCTTTCTTTTTGGCAGTCTTGGTATTAACATTTTTTGCTATATTTGAGTGCAAATAGATAAGCCAACCTGAAGCCTATTTGTTCAGGTGGTATGGAACAAATCATAAGGGATACCCTCCTCCATGGAGACATGGCTGGACATTAGGTCATTTTCTCCTCTGTTTCCTGTATGTTTTGAAGTCACTCAAGTAGCAGCTGCAGCCGCTCAGAGCGTGCAAGAAGCACTTCCCTGCCAGGTGCTGTTCCCAGTCCCACATTCTAATGTTTTCCTGCAACATCCTGCCATGTACTGGTTAGCCCTTGCCAAGCATAATATTCTCCCTTTATGTAGAAAATAATCTTCGATCCCAGTTTGCACCTGAGCATGATCAAAGAATGTGTAGAACACATGATAACTTTGCTAGTGTGAACATACTCTATTAAGAAGCAAAAGATTCTTATGTAGAGTTTCTGATTTCATTTTATTAGTGGGGGAAAATCGCTTACTAGAAAAAAAAATCATGAGAAAGAGAGATTGGTAGCCTTAATATTCAGAGGGATATGTTGGAGTAACTTAGATTCTGACAATTTTTAAAGAAGATACACTGCTTCATTGGGACAACAATGTATGTTGTTGCTAGAACTGCGTAGAAGTTCAAAGTCTAGTCAGAGGACTAGGGCAAAAAATTGAATTATAGATTTTGGTCTTTGGGTAAGAATTACTCCATCCTGCTCACGTTGTATCTATTAGAGTTTAAATTCTCCTGGATTAGGAGAGAATTAATCCCAGAGCCTGGGACAGTTTTTGACCTGGGTATGGGAAACAAGTGGCTACAGCTATGGGGAATGGAGACCCAGCATGGCAGGGATCATATTTCTTTGTGTAAAATAAAGATAATCCATATGTTTTATGGCCATCACAATCTCTGAGGGGCTCTGGAAAGGATTATCAATAAAGCCACCTAAATATTGATACTGGAATGAAACCTATAGAATCTAAGGGCTGATTTTTAGTATATTGGAGTGGCAAGGCACTTACCTACCTTGGGCAAGAAATGAGGATGACTTCACAAAAGGAAAGGAAAACAAATGTAACATTAATCAATAAAGCAGGCATATTTCACATGAACTCTATTAACACAATGCTTTGAATGTGCTATATTAGTTTATTATTTAGATGAAATTTGCAGCCTGCCACCCCTTTAATGCAGGGAATTTCATGAAACTTATTTTTCAGTTTCTATTATTGTTAGGAACAAAAAATGCAAGACACACATTTAAAAGAGGTAGAGAGTCATTTAAAACATTTCTTCAGTTCAAATGCAATTTCTAGTTTCTCTAAATACTATTTCTAGCCCTGGTTGGTGGCACATTGGATAAGGCACCAGCCTGTGAACACAAAGGTCGCTAGTTTGATTCCCAGCCAGGACACATAACCAGATTGCAAAGCCAGATCTCCAGCCAGGTCCATAGCTGGAGGCAGGTGAAAGGCAACCATATATTGTTTTTTCTCTCTCCCTCTGCCTCTCTCCCTTCCCCTTTCTCTTAAAAAAAAAACAAAAACAAAAAAAAAACAAAACATTTCTAGTTTCTTTAAACTGATCAATTGCCCTAGGCAAACTTTGATACCTCCAGGCTTTGGGATTCTCTGATCACCCCTTCTGAAATTAAGATACCCACGTAGAGTAGGAATCACCTTTAAAAAATGAAATTTTTTAAGTTTGAAATTTTTGTATTAACATGCATGCTTATGTGAATCTAGCCTTACAATTGAGTGCTTATAACAATGTTTTCCTATTTCAGATTAGCTTTTCTCTGAAATGAGAATCCTGGCCAAACGTTAGTATGGACAAAAAAAGAACTGGTTAAATCATGCATATTATATTCACAGGTAGATTTCACTTAAACATTTACTTAAAATATATTTAAAAATTAACATGAAACATAAACATACAAAAGGTTTAATTTTTTTAATTCAGTCTTTCAGTAAAGTTACTTTGAGTACCTACTATGTGCCAAGGTCATATCCCTATTTTGCTTATGTCCTTCAAATAACTTCTCATTGACATTAGAGTAATGTCAATCTTATCATTTCCTGTTAGGTGCAGCCTGGTGACATGCATTTCTCTGTTCATTATCTCCACCAAACAGCTCTTCCTCCTGTCTTTATCAGTCCCCAGAGAACAGAGTTTTGCATTAATTATTACTGCCCCCTCCCCTCCCTCTGCCTCCCACTCTCCTCCTTAAATGATTGGTTACTTTTCATACTTTGCAACACAAATGTCATTTCTTTAAAATGGCTTTTTGATCATCTTATTTAATTTCTATCATAACCTTTGTCATTAGCTCACTCATTTATTTAGTTGTATATTTTTCTATCCTATTCCACTTTGGGGAAAAATAATTTGTGAATTTGGTACATACTTTATTATGATTGTTAATAAATATGTTTCGTATGTTCTAGATTCTGGGGGTTTCATTGTAAACATTGTCAGAGTATAGAGGCAGCCATCATGGAACATGCAGATGAACCTGGTCAGAACAATAGGATGTGGGGAATTGCCTGCAAAAAACACTTGCTGGGATATGGAAATTAACCAGGGCAGGACAACAGAATGCTGGGAAACCACTTGTTCACCCTTACTGAAATGTGTGGCTTGTAAGCTTAAAATATGTACAGGCAGAAGCCTTCAGGGGGTCTCCCATGGGTCCATAAGGGCCACGAGTCTCCTTCATTCCCTGCTCCACAGGCCCTATCCCTCAGCCCCCAATAAACCTGCTCCCACATGGGCCTCTCAGAGCAAGGCTGCTCTGACAAACAGGCTTACATGTTTGGCCTTAACATTTATGTCCCCTGATGAAGAAGATACAATTTTCAAAGACAGCTTAAGGAAACATATTACTGATGCAGTTTACTCATTTTTTAAAAATTTCTTGTTTACTTAGGCAGAGAGGGAGAGAGACATCAAAGTATGGTTGCCTTTCACCAGCCTCCAGCTACGGATCTAGATGGAGACCTGGCTTGCAACCTGGGTCTGTGCCCTGGCTGGGAATTGAACCAGTGACCTTTGGGTTCACAAGCCGGTGCCTTCTCCACTGTGTCACCAGCCTGGGCTTACTGATGTTTTTGTTATTAGTTATAACTATAGCAGCATTTACTTTTGCCATATTAGTACCTGGCTTCATATATACAGTCAGAGCCCTGGCAAAATTGTTAAGTACATTTCTACATATATCAAAGTAGACAAAAAATATACGGCCTATATGTACTGCAGAAAAAGAAAATATGTAAGTTCAGAATGTTTTTCAGGAAAGTTTTAATATATTTAATAATAATGTCTCATTATTCTTTGCATGTAAATATTCATTTAATCTCGGTTGTCAAGTATTTCACAGCTAAGCAATGCGCCCATTTTAAAGGTGATAAGTTTTTAGTGAAGCATTTTTACTTCATCATCTTAAAGAGAGACTTACGTGCAATATATGGCTTACTACAAAGTTTATATCATGAAATAATAAGTACTATTCTTGCATTGTTGGATTTTTGTATTTTTTAAAGGTTTTTTTTTTTTTTTTTTTTTTTAAGATTTTATTCATTACTTTTAGAGAGAGGAGCAGGGAGGAAGAAGGGGAGAGAAACATCAATGTGTGATTGCCTCTCATGTGCCTCCATATAGGGATCTGGCTGGTGGAGACCTGGCCTGCAACCCGGTTATGTGCCCTGGCTGGGAATTGAACCTGCAATCCTTGGGTTTGCAGGTCAGCACTCAACACACTGAGCCACACCAGCCAGGGCTGGACATTACTTTTTTAGATATGTTTCAATATTATTTTTTAGAGAGAAGAATGAAAAGATTTGTAAATAGTAATAATAAAAATATTGCTACATCAGCCCTGGCTGGTAGCACAGTGGATAAGGCACTGGCCTGCGAACCCAAAGGTCGCAGGTTCAATTCCCCAGCCAGGGCACGTAACAAGGTTGCAAACCAGGTTTCCAGTCAGATCTGTGGAAAAGCAACCATACATTGGTGTCTCTCTCCCTCTCCGTCTCTCTCCCTTCCCCTCTTTCTAAAAATAATAAATAAAATCTTAAAAAAAATATTGCTACATCATAGTGATAAAGTTTGAAGAATTTATGGTTGGAGTTGTGTTTGTAGGTAGGCAAATGCCCAGGTCATAGGGCAGCTCAAAAGTTAAAGATTTTAGCTTCAGTTATAGTTGGTAGGCTTATGTGATTCATGTGGGTAGAAAGCTGTTATTTCAGGAACTGGAATGCATGACTCTAGGAGGTCAACAAGCAATTCAACCTTTGTGGCCCAAGGATCTGCAGACAGTAGAAGTGGCATCTGAGTCATGTGTGTTAGGGAGGGAATGTTCCTTATGCAAAGAAAGAATTATTTTTCAGCAGATAAGGAAATAATAGGAACATCACCCTGGACTGGATTTCTTCTCTGGTTAACCTTTTTCCAAACCCCTTACCTACTCTTTCCTTCTCCCTATACAAAGGTCTGCTGAGATGAGAGGTTAATATGGTTTTGGAGGGTATGTAGCCCACCATCTTATCAGATCACCAGCATCTGAATAAAATTTTTAAAAAATCCTTGTTTCTATTTAATGGTTCTGATAGTGGCAGGCAGCACAAATGCCGACTTTTCTGGTTTCATGGGTAATAAAAAATTATGTACCCATTCAGATGTGGTATAATAGTATCAAATAAATATTGATATTTTAAATGTCTCATATATTTTGCCCTTAAAAATGAGACTTCTAACCTTACTGGAAACCCTATCACTTTTACATGACAAGCATTTTCTCAATCCCTTAATGGGATTATGAACAATGGGTTCATTTTCATAGCACCAGGTGTATGTACTTTCAATGGTCTTACTCTGTTCAGATTTGTTCTGTGTATTTGTCCCAACCAATAAATTTTAAGATGCCTACAAGCAGGTAGTGTTTTTTCCCATATTTACTTCCCAGTAGCATCTAGTGTAGATTCTGGGACATAGGGCTATTTAGCAAATCTTCCATGAACTGAATGACTATAGGACAAATATTGAGAATAGTGCAAAGAAGGCTGAGTCCTGACAACCAGCCATGGAAAATCTGTTTAGTTAACAAATGCCTGAATTCAAATAGAAATGTAAATAAAACCACCATAAATGGCATCTGCATCAAAGAACATTTTTTATAACATGTGCCCCCTGTTTAAACATATACATTGGAAAGAGTTATTAATTTTTTTAATCAATTTTTATGTCTCAGAACTTTATAGATGGCAAAATGCTTGCCAGTTCTTTCTGAAACACCTCCAAATGAGATTCAGTAATTGTGGTCTTATTAGTATACAAACTTGTGTTCTAATATATCACAGATAATCACTGTTGTAGCAGAAAAGAATGTGCCTTTGTACCCAAAGGAAAAAATTTATGAGGAAGATATTTGTTAAAAGGATGAAATTAAATAAGTACAAATATAGTATAAACAGTTGATTATCAGAAAAAGCTTCAGTAGTTTCTCAATCAAGAGATAGCAACTATTTCCTTTAGGAAAAAATTAGAATAACTTAAAATGTTCCTAAGTGGTTTGATGACAAAGTAGAAATTCTGGTTGTTATAGTCTTTTGCAATTTAAAATGAATTACCATATGTATTTTATCATTTGATTGTTACAATTTTCCTCTAAGGTATATAGGCTAGGGGTTATTATTTTAATATTTTATAGATTATAAAATGAAAACATAAAACGGATGCTTGCCTAGAGTCACAGGCAGTATTAGAATTCTACATACCACTATTAGCAGCTTTGAATAACTGAGCTTGAATAGTGCATGGATTTTTCTGAAGTTTCCTATTTTAGGTCTTTAAGCAAACAATGTCTTCTTTGAATTTCCAGGGTTTTTCCATTTTTATTTTTGTATAGAATAATGCAGAGGGTCCAGTCACATTGCTTGCCCTAAAATTGACAGATAATAAGGACAACTAATAGGCGATAAAACTCTATCACTGTCTTGATGATTACACAGGATAGACACGTAACAATATCAAGCTCTGTGTTGAATTGGCTGTGTAAGGTTTATCAAAGTCAAAAATGAGTATATGTCTTTTTGCATGTATAACAATTCCATGTATATGTGGGGAACATTTCCTGTATATAAAATTAGTGATGCAATGGCAATGTTGTCCAATTCTCAGTTTGTTACATAGCCACAAGAAAAGTTACTTTTTAATGTTACATTTGATAAACAGTTCAAGAAGAATCTAAAACCCATTGTTAGTCACAAGTAAAATAGTTTATACAATAGTATGTTCTTTTAACGTTTTGTATTTTCAACTCCTTATGCCTAGAAGATCAATGGATGCAGAGATAATAAATAAATGTGTCTTCCCTGGATGTCTAGCCAGTTAAAGTCAGATGCATGAGCAAATTTCTTCTCAACAGTGCATGGAGAACACTTTGTAGGCTTAAACTTATAGGTGCAGATGTAGGAAAAGTTATAAGACGTATTTCATTAGCTACAAGTGGTTGAAAAGTTTTCCATTACGATAATAGTAAAGTCAAAAGCATGATTAATGATTGATATTGCATATTGGTTAGATTTTATTATAAAAGGTAATTTGTCAAATCCCTGGAAAATGTTACCAAATGCCATTGCCATCTGAAATGACAATCGCAAACTATGTTTACAAGTCTGCATTCTTGAAGGTAGAAGTCTGCCTCTTGTGGTCATCGAAAGAAATGAAGCCTCACTGAAGAAGAAGAAAAATGAATTACTGGGTATATGGAATTGATTGATTTGTCAGATTAATTACTTTGCTTTTTGTGTTTAAGGAAGGCTCTCAAAAAATAATTCTATTTGCATATCACTGAACTTACACTAGTCATTGAAGAAAACAGAGCCTCATGCATTTCCATCTACTCCAACAGTAAAAAGAAAGATTGTGCCATTGAATTCTGTTTTTAAAAAGAGGAAGAACATCTCTCTTACATTCTCTTTAATCCCTTCTGATGGTCAAGGTCTCTAGGTTACCTCTTCTCAGCCCTGATGTTGATTGGATTTCAGCAGTTTAAGGGTAAATTCTCTTAATTATCTGTAAATACTACCACTGAGACCTCCTTAACCCACAGCTTTAGACTGCATGGTGTGGGGGAGAAAGTGCCACTTCCCTGGCAGGAATAGAGGGGACCTTCTTTCATTGCCCCTTGCTATAAGAAAAACTGAGGTCTGGGCAAATGTGATGTCTCTCTAGGCTGCCCACTGAGGGTGTCAACACCTTCACTACAATTGTCATGTATGGTTTACTTGGGCCCAATAACTACCAATAACAACATCATGAAGGCTCTTCTATTTTGTTTGTTTCACTGGCAATGTCACAGGAATTTTTTTAATCAGTAAAGCTTTTAAATCCATTAATTCTAAAAATAATAGATATTTTATATCTGATGCCACCCTCTCAAAAGTCTACTGCTGATTAGACAGACTGCAAAGTCCGAAGCCAGGCATTCAAGTTCAAGGTGCACTGGAGCAGAGCTGAGTAGAGGCAGGCAAAGTGGAGGGAAATGGGAACCTATATGATAGTGCTAACAATAAAAATAAGAAAAAAATGCAGTTTGGAACAAGACAATCGTGAGGACATTTACCTCCCCTTCACTCAACATAAACTGTCAACTTAAAAAATCCTCAGAAGGAAACGGAAAGCTTTCTCATGTTTTATAATCTTCCTCTTTTCTCTTTATCTGTCTTATCTCATTTGAAGGCAAAACAGAAAAATATTTTGTTTCACAATGACTTAATGCTATATTATGAAATAGGAAGTTACATACAATTTTCTCTATAGCTACTTGTATAATTAGAAATGCAGTAATATTCTGAAATTATTTCATATTGTTTTCATTGAATTTTCAAATTTTCATGCGTAACTAGTAAAAATCCTTGGTCTCTTAAACTTGAGGGATTTTTTTTTCTGACCTAACTAAATTATTTCCTCTTTCTCCCTCCTCCCTTCCTCCTCTTCTTTCTCTTCCTTCTTTAATTCTTTTCCTTCTGCTTCTTTCCAATTTAGCCAGGTGTTCTTTAGATACTGAAAGACCTGATCAGATCCCTGGGGAGGACTAAGGCGGGGCAGTAGGAGGAGGCAATGGTAAACAGCCTAGGGCAGGACTGGCTGAGAAGCTGAATGCCTGGAATTAAGGGCTAGAAGATCTGAAATAAAAGGAGAGCAGAGACTGGCTCTCTGGCTCTCTTCCTGGAGAGTGTCTGGATGACCTAGCTGCAGCAGCCTGCATTTCTCAAAGGACAATATTTTGAATGGGAGAAGGAACTCCTAGAGTGCAGCCTAGGATCAGGCTGGCCTGGCAGAGGGTGACAGGGTTATTCTTTGGGAAATGGGGTCTGGTCTTCAAACCCACAGTTTATCCTGAGACCCACACCTCACCACCGGAGTATGAGAGGATAGTGGGTGTGCCTGGGACAGAGGCAGGTAGGCAGCTGGTGGTGTGGTTTTGAAACATGTTCTCAAAGCTACACATTGGTCTCCATTCCCAATGCCTCTGACGGAAGCAAATGAGCTTTGAACAGTTTTACTTTAGGCTTAGTTCAGTGTTCATGGGTCTAAGCTATTCAAAATGCTAACAAAACCCTGCATCTTTTCAAATGCAGGACACACAGTTATATACCTGATTTTGTCTATAAACAATAAATAAGGTGACAGTTTTCTTAACTGCTCTTGTTAATTCTATATGACCTGCAATTTTAAAACGGTGGAACACTTGCATTATTCTTATAATTTTCATGATTTTTGGTGCAATATTATGCAGTAGGCAGAGCTATTAAACTGGTGTTTCACTACATGCCCCCTTCTTCCCTTGTTAGTGAACCAAACTAGTTTGGGCTGCTGATAGTCAATGTCATTAGAGTCAATTGTGGGAAAATGAGACTCTTTTGAGCTTAGTTTGGTCTTTAACACGTATGTACCTTTCTATTAAATGAGCATTTATCTCCACTATGTTAATTCCCTCAGGATAAAATGCAGGTTGCTGAAGTAGCTAAATGACACTAACCTCATCAAATTGATAATTCTTGTCATTTGTTAAGAATTTGTAGCACAGAGATTATAAGTATGATTGAATTTTCATTTTTCTTCTTGGTTATTGCATGATTGGGGGGATCATTAAAACATCCATTTATTTGGGGGATAATTAGCTTCAATCATGCTACATAAACCATGCATTGCAAGTGTATTCTACGAGTTTGTTTTCAATTGTTATTAAGCAGAATTTATATACAGAAAGTATATAGAGAATATATTTAATATAAATATAAGGTAAATGTTTCAAGGTATTTGTCCACTTTTACTAATGGCAAACAAATTATTTAATTAGAATCTGGCTATTTCATCAGTATGTCTTATTTCAATAATAAAGTCTGAGGATTTTGACCCCAATCCCAGTAATGCCCATCTCGTCTTGATGGACTCTGTCTTCTTGTGTTGAATTGCTTGGAGTACAACACTGATTGAAGGTGAAAGATGGGGAACTAAAGCAGTGAGTATTTATAATTCTGCTGAGGAATTTTGTTATAAAGAGGCAACGAGAAAGTAGGTAGTAGCTAAAAGAGATGTAGGATGAAACGGAGTTTTGCTTTATTCTGCTTTTGCTTTGCTTTTCTATTTTATTATTATTTTCTGTCTAAGACAGGTTATTATTGTACAGCAACTTGATGTGAAGCAGAAGTAAACTCCAGAGTATGTGACTAAATGAGAGGGGAATGCAGACTGCCACTGGAATGTCATAGTTCACAGTAGTTCCATTGTCATTACCAACTACAGTCCTTTTCCCTGGTTGACAGTTCTCTGCATACTAATAGTTGGATCCAGATCCAGGCCTCTACCAAATTTTGTCCTATTGCATTTTAATGATCTTCATATCTGTCCCAATTTTATACACAAAATTAAGTCACAAAGATACATCACTGATTGGTGTATTTAAGATCATCATTGCTTATGTAACCTTGCTTGTGACTGAGACTTTTGAACTTCAGGTACTATAATGAAGAGGAGAGGGGGGAGACTTAGGCAGGGAGTTGGACATGACATTGCTTCTCAGCTAGTCTCTGAAACTGGACTAGATGTTCTATGTGCATTACTTTATTTAACCTTCACAGAAGTCATGTGAGATTGTCAGTATTGCCACTTTATTGATGAGAAGACTAAGGTTCAGAAATGTTGAAGAATTTGCTAATAGCCACCCTTCTTGGAAGTACTAGCTCTGCAATTAGAACTTCAATGTTATTCATCTCACTGGTAAATAAAGCTTTGCAAGACAAGGGGAGGGAACAAAATTGGACTAGTCAGGGGACAGTGTCAAGCTGAGCAATAGTAGAAAGAATAGTTAACTGTTACCATCTAACTTCTTTTCCCCACTAACCATTAACTTCTTAATAAAATTATAGAGAACTATGTGATGATCTATGGGACAGCTATGAGCATTTTTCCAATGTGCTATTATTATAACTAGCTACCTGAAATAATTACCAAAATTTTTCATAAGTTTTATGCCTTTTGATACACTCAATACCCTATTATTTGAATTTAAATATCTATAAAGGATTAGTAGCATCACTCTCTCAGAGATGTCAGGCTCATTTATAATAGTTTGCCCTCTAAATTTTATTATTGAGAAAGAAAGAATAAAGAACTAAAAAAAAAAATATGGTTACATACACATTGCAAGCCATCTGTTAATGCAGATTCTTGGAAATACAGCCACCACACAGGGCATTTGCTTTAGAGCATTAACAATCCTGGAGTCCATTTTTCCTTAAAATCCTGGAAGCAGAACAACAATTTCATGTTAAAATATTTCACTTCAACAGCATGCAGACCATGTGTGAATGAGGAGGACAATTTCTTGAAAAATGCAAATGTCATTGCTTTTCTTTGTGTTCCCCACTGCCATGGTGTCAACTGTCTTTTAATTTTCATATTTGTATGAGATATATTTGCAAAACCTTCCTTAACATTACAGTTGACAGAAGTACTATGATTACATACGGTTGGGTCCAAATTGTTTCTATTATGAAAGAACTATGTGGATTTCAGAATGACATTTTTCTTGAGAATAAGCCATGAAAACCTTTCAAGGATGCAGGATTTTTCCTATAAACAATTTCAGCTTTCATTTATCTGACTGCTAAGAACCTTGGCTACTTCAGTGACTTGAATGAAAGTTTACTTTTCAAAATTAACTCTTTGGAACTGTGGTTTATCAATTTACTGCCCTGATAGGCTCAATAGTGAACAAATGTAAATGTGTTGTCTAGTTTTACATCATGCATTGCTTAGAACCAAAGATTTTTAGAGGGCAGTACATCTAAAGAATTATCATACACTGTCATTTCAATCTGTGAAAGTGGGAGTCAAATCCCAGGGCAAAAAAAGCTACAGGGTGTTTTGTTCTAAATCACAAAGTGGGAAAGTAGCAGAGATGGGATTAGAACCATCAACCCTTGAAGGCTGGATTCATTACTCCAGGATACTCCTTAATACTCATGACAGGTTTACAGATGAAGAGCTGAGACTTCAGTTGAAAATGTTCATAAATAAATAATACTATCAGATGAGGCTTTTATTCCTGTTTTCTAGTCTTTCTTCAAGAAAAAAACCCCAAACTCCCTGGCTCCATATTTAACTTGCTTAAAAACTTTGTTTATTATGAAAATAGAAAGTTCAGCCAATGAATTTTTTTCACTCAAGGCCCCTTATCTAGAATGGTATATTCATGGCTTATTTTTCAGTTACTTTCGAATATGTTCCCAGAGCAAGCCTATTACATATGTTATCGTAAATTTATTCAATGATGAGATGCCAGGAAGAGAAAACTGGCATATTTGGCCCTGTATCCTAAATTTGAGTTTATCACCTGTTGATGTCTCAGGTAGGGGGTCAATTTAGCCTGGGGAGCCTCTCAGCTCCAGCTGGCCTGCAGCCTGACAAATGAGAGGTGCGTTCCACAGGGAGAGCTGAGCTCTGGGGAAGAAGTCTGGCTCACTTTCCTTCTCTTCTCCTCTGGAGTGTTGGAAATCTGCCTGCTGCCTAATCTGATTAATTTTCTCCCACTTTCACAGGATCTTCCTGATTTTTTCAGTCCATGAAATTAACCTCTCCAGGTTGCAAGCCAGGTCTCCAGCCAGGTCTGTAGCTGGAGGCAGGTGAAAGGCAACCATACATTGATGTTTCTCTCCACCTCTGCCTCTCTCTCTTCCCCTCTCTCTGGAAATAATAAATAAAATCTTTTTAAAAAAACAATTAAAAAAAGAAATTGACCTCTCTATTCTCTGAATTCCTGGATCCCTTCAGGGGCTTTACGTTTTAATTACACTAAGCAAGTTTTATATTGATGCTAAGACAAATTCCTATGTACTAGGAAAATATTTATGTATAAAGAACAATAAATTTCAGAGTCTTAAAAATGACAAAAATATACTCAGTGTCTCAACTTCATGGAATGCTTTAAAGTCCATTCTCGTACAACCATTCAGTAGAATTTACTCGACTATTTAAAATGTGAAGACTGCAATAACATCAGAAAATGAAGTAAACAACACAGGGCACACAATTTTATATCAGTATGATAATTATGAAATGAAAACCTCTACATTAAATGCTGGAAGCATCTACAGAAATATATTTACCATATTTTTACTTGGGTAGTGTTATTCTGGGTCATTTCAAAGTATTACACATCCTACTTTTAGATATTTCTCAGATTTTATGTAATTTATGTGTTTAACAAATATTTATAGAGCACAAAATTTGAATCAGGTTTCCTGCTAAGTGATACAGACAAATTTGTGATTAGACATGCAAATGGAGTTGGCTTACTATGTGCAAGGGCTAGTTAACAAAACCATATGAGCTCACTTAATATAGGAAAGTAATGAACAAAACAAATGAACAAGGAAAATAGAGCCAGAGGCATGGAAACAAAGAATAGACTGGCAGAGACCAGAGAGGTGGGGGGAAGGGGAGAAAAGAGGAAAGAGGGGGAAGAGTTTAGTCAAGGAATTAGTTAGTATAAATGACCCTTGGACATGGACAACATGTTGGAAGTGACTGTGGGAGAGGAAATGGGTGGGACAGGGGAGAGAGATGGGGGAAATGGGACAACTGTAATACAACAGCAATAAATTAACTTTAAAAAAGATTAAAACAGTTCAAAAGCAACCAGAGCACAATGAATTAAGTTCAATGATGGGGTAAGCCAAATTTTCTAAGAGAATATAAGATAGAACACCCCAAATGTGGAAGAAAGGGTAAGGAGGGAGTATTATCTAGGATATCTTCAGCTGCAAATAATAGAAATTATGGTGCAAAGTGTTTTAAAGAAACAAGAAATACAATGGTTCATGTGGGTTGGATTGTGTTGTTGAAAAATATTTTTTGAAGTCCTAACCCCTGTCTATAAAAATAAACCTTATATGGAAATGGGGTTTTGTGACAGATGTAAACAAATTAACCAAGGGAAAATGAGGTCATCTGGATTAGGGTGAGCCCAACATTCAGTGACTGATCTCACAAATCGAGAAGTTTGCAGACAGAGATGCAGTGGAGACTCACACACAGAGGAAAGAAAACCATGTGAAAATGTAGGCCCGGATTAGCAAACATTGTAGGTAACCCCCAGAACCCAGGAGCGGCTGGAAACAGATTTTCTGTTGGGGCCTTCAGATGGGACCAACCCAGATGACACCCTTTGGACTTCCTGGTTTGTGAACTAAGAAAGTGCATTTCTGATGTTTTCAACCACGCAGTTTAGGATCAGCCCTGGAAATCTCACTCAAAGCATATACTCAAAAGGCCAGATTGTGGGTGGAATTAAGAGGTAGCTTGACTCATTAGCTCTCAGGAAGTCTTCTCTCAGGAAGTAAATGCCTGTGGGAGGTTAGCTTTTTACCCATACAGAGCAGGAATAGGATAGAAGAGGTGTCTATTTCTACATCAATTTCTTTAAAATGAAGAAAAAAATTCCCAGAAACCCTTCAAAAACTTTACATTGCATTTTATTTATTAACCCAAATTAAACAACCTGCCAGTCTCCAAACCAACATCCTTGGCCAAGAGAGGGCCATGGATAATCAATTTAAGTTAAGCTTCCCTTACTATTAACTGGAAAAACAGCATGGCTGCTTTAAGATCAGGCTACCCCAGGAGCTTAGCAGGATCTTCTACTGAGGTGCATGGACTCTATGGAGACAAGGTGGACACCTGAACAGAAAGCAGTGATTTCTGTAGTCAGGTAGGGATTCTGGGTGGAGGGTGAAGTGGGTGTATGTTGGTGAGGCAACAGAGAATGCCACTTTCAGCTGAGGTCATTTCCCAGCTGAGATGAGGGAAATAAATAGCATTTAATGGAAAAATAGGGACCAGAAAGTGAGAAGGCTTATGAAGGTCTGGGGACCTCTAGGAAGAACAGTAAGTGCTGTGTGAAAAGAATTCAGCAGGATGGGGGTGGTGGATGTTGAGTAGGGCATTACAGATCTCTGGAGTCATTTAGATTTTATCTTAAGAGCCATGTAGGCAAGTGATATTATCAGGTGTATGTTTTCAGTGGAGCATATTTTAGGACTTAAATCTAGAAACAATTATATTGAAAGAGGGAAGTCCTTGCCATCCCATAAGAGAGAATTTTGGCTTAGCTTAGAGTACCAGCATTCAAAATGGAAAAGAAGAGGGTGAATTTGAA
Organism: Noctilio leporinus; assembly: GCA_004026585.1. Classification (NCBI taxonomy): domain Eukaryota; kingdom Metazoa; phylum Chordata; class Mammalia; order Chiroptera; family Noctilionidae; genus Noctilio; species Noctilio leporinus. The sequence goes on along the minus strand of PVIW01000230.1, from coordinate 456,091 downwards.
TCCATCCAACCTGAGCCATGTACAGTTGTGACTTAAGCCAATAGGTGCTTTGCTTGTTTGTTTTGTTTTTACCCAAAGTATAAGAGGTAGACATGTGCAGGAATTGGGTTGAGACATTCAGTGATGTCACCTTGGACCCAAGAATGTTACTTTTGTCTTGCTTGCTCTGTGGGTGTTACTCTCACACATGTCACAACACTATTACAGCCTCAGACATAGCATTCATGTTCAAAGTAAGTGTAACATGGAGGGTGGGTACCAGTTATGCCTTAACGTTTTGATTAGAAAAGGAGAAGTTTTCCCAGGAAGCTTCAGTTCATCCCACTGAACACCTAATGGCATCACTAGCTATTGGGACTGAGTAGATTGCTGTCATAAATAAAATCAAGATTACATTAGTAAAAACTGTAGGGGAATGGTTATGGGTTATGTGACTAATAGTATTTCAATTCACTAATTTGGAAATAAGAAAGGAAAAGAAAGCCTTTCTTAATAGTTTCCTATTATTTGTCAATAATCTCCCTTACAAGCCCAACATTTCTTTGGACACTGCAAAGAAAGGACAATAAAGTGAGTAACTTAATATGGTTGTGCATTTGATGATGGATTTTACATCCATTATTTGATTGTTTTCCTACTGCCATCACTGTTTATCCAACACTGATTGGTATTGGATCTTTAAGCCTCTAATAAAGGAAAGAGGAAAAAGAAAAATATCTTGACTCTTTTCTTGTTTATTTTCTATTTATACTCTTTGAATGAAAATAAACTTCAGCCATGAGTATGGCCATATTCTGTCAGGGTTGGTGAATTTTGATAACACTGAACAAATCCTAAATTGAGAATGTACACTTGAGTGCTGATTGTGAAGCCCAAAGGCATAGCAGTGGAAACCTCTCTGTAGTTATTCCCATGTGCCAGGAGAGGGAATAGGTACTAGGGGCTGGGGTTCGGGAGCAATCTTTCAGACAGCTTAGTTAGTCAACTAAAGTTGATGGTACATTAACCAAAATGCCTCACAAAAATTGCAAAGTACAGGCAGGTAAGGGGAAAGAAGAAAGAGATGGTGTGACTTTGTGTAGTTCCTCTCCCCAAGACATTTAAGAGCAGTGATGCATTTTAGCCCTAAAAGCAAATTGATAAAACATAAGTCTATACAGTTTACTCCTTTGGGAGAAGGACAGAGGCTAGTAAAATCTGTCACACCCTGGCTTACTTTGGCATTTACCTTTACATTGAGGTCACATTTATCTGATAAGCACCAAGACCTTCCTTGGAAGTGTAGACTATGGATTATGAACTAAATATTTTAAATCATGGTGAATTTCTTTTCCTATTGATTTGGTCTGTTCATATGCAAGCCATGATGCGAAAATATTCTCACTCTAAGTTATATGTATGTTTGTGTGTATTGTTTGTGAAATACTTAATTGCATCTGTTCATTCACTAATTCAATCACAAAATGCTTATTTAGTATCCACTTATGCTTGGCACTGCAGATAAATAAGATAAAGGAGTGTGTTTAACCTTCTGAAGTGGTACAGCTTCTGTTCAACATAGCTTTGCACCATGCCGAACATAGACCTATCACCTCCTCCACACATATAGATTTAGTACTCCTTCTAATCTAGTTTTTCTCCTACCAGTCTCTATCCTGTACTTGTACGTATGAGTACAGAAGATAGATCTCTATCTAATTCAGAGTAAGTGATGATAAAGGAGACAGTGGATCAATGGCCTTATAAACATAATTTAATTTTAAGCTCCCCAGGTAATGATAGCATATCCCCTGTATTTTTTAGCCATGGAATCTTTCACATGACTTCTGTTTCAAAAATATATATCTGAGAGATGAAACTTCTTCTGCAATGCTTTGGAAGTTTTGCATTTTTCCATGTCTCCTTGCCTTTTTTCCCTGTGTTCTTTATCCACTTATTTAACAAATATTTGTTTACTAGGGAACCTGGAGAAGTATAAATGCCTTGCCACATAAGACATTTTGTAATTTTCATCTACAATCATTACAGCAATATTAAAAATAAGACTGTCATTAAAATGGTAGTAATGCAAGACAGATTGCAAGTTTTTTGAAGGAGAATAAAAGGGGGAAGAAATGAACCATTAAGTAGACCTCGGTCATTCAACAAGTTATCCAAAGACCAGGACTCAGTGTTCTAATGAGTTCTGAGTTCTGTGGGACAGACTTATCACTTCTCTTTAACTGACCTGATCTGAATTTGGTCTGGAAGGAAGGCCATTGTACATGAGCTACCTGTCTCCTTTCTTCTCTGCTGCAGCCTGTAGTGATTAGGACATTTTAGCCTAAATTCTGTCTCCTAAAGAAAATAAATAAAAACAAGCTCTTTTTCAGTGGAACCACTCTCTTTGCTTTTGTTTTGTCCTTACGTTTTTAGTTTGTCCTTATTCAAAATCCATGATTCTATACAAGGGAAACATGACTCAACCAAACTCCTTATGTATCATTTTGACTTAATTATTCTCCACCCTGTATCTTCATTGCTATTTAATTACCCTTCAGTGGAATTTATTCAAGAAAGCAAGCTTTGCAGAAGTTTTTGTCAACCTGCTTCAGATCTCTGGTCATTTGGTACTATGTTAAAGAACTTTCAGTTTGAGTTAAATGTGTACAAAATGTTTGCACAAGAGAACACACTGAATAGTTTTAGAGTATGGTTACCTTGTAGTATAATTCTCTTACTTGGAAAATGTAAGACATTTCAACACTGTCTTAGAAAATGACTTCATGTTAATCCAGGAGTATAATGGTTAAGATGTATTTTCTAGCCCTGGCTGGTAGCACAGTGGATAAGGTGCCAGCCAGCCTTTGAACCCAAAGGTCCATGGTTCAATTCCCTAGCCAGGGCACATAATCAGGTTGCAAGCCAGGTCTCCAGCCAGGTCCATGGCTGGAGGCAGGTGAAAGGCAACCATACATTGATGTCTCTCTCCCTTCCTCTCTCTCTGAAAATAATAAATCAAATCTTTTAAAAAATGTATTTTCTATAGCAGAAATGATCAGAGATTATCTAATTTAACTGCCACCTCCAGGCCATAAGTGATTATATTACATTTAGAGAATTGCAACTAAGACAGTGAAAGGTTAAATGTTTTGCTGAGGGATACACAGAGTTTCGCATAGTTGAAGCATGCTGTCCTCTTCCTTCTCTCCCCTTCCTTCCCCTCCCCCTCCTCCCCCTCCCTCTCTTCGTCCCCTTTTTCCCCTTCCTCCCCCGTCCTCTCCTCCCCCTTCTCCTCTTCCTCCCTTTCCCTCCCTCCCCCTCCTGTTTTGGTAGCTACAGTGACATCTGGACTAACAAACAAGCAGGAGTCCAGAGTGAGAACTGTGTGAGTTTCTCTGTGCCATAGTGGCTCTTTTTATTTTGTTCATAAAGATCAGCCACTATTTCAGGGTCTCACCCTGTCTCTCACCTCGCCCCAGGGGAGTTCAGTCATGGATGAGCAGCACCTACCTCTGCTTATTTCAGTTCATCAGCATTGCTGGTTAATGACTTGTGGCAAAGAGTTATTTACAACCTCTGATTTTAATCAAAGCCGGGGCACTAATTTCTGAGTCCGTCTTGCTAAGAGAGGCTTGCCTGGCCTTGACATCATCTAATGACCTTAAATATCACCAGACATTCAGAGAGATCCTGCCCCAAATCCCCAATTCTTCCAAATGCATGCTTGCTCTCTGGTTCTCTGTCCCTTTGTCAGAGTGACTGGCACAGTTGAACTGTCCTTTATCACCCGCAGTGGCACTAACAATTCCACTTAGATCATCGAGTTTGAGAGCATCGTGGAGACCCAGAGCCAGCACTGGAAAAGTGGCCCTTTCTGGTCCAGCACCTGCCTGTTAGCTCCATAAACTGCAGCTCACTCGCGGGCGAGGCCTTTGCCTGGCGAAGGGGGAGAGCCAGTCAACAACTTTGGAGCTCCCGGAGCTCAGGGTGCAGAAGGACTGATTAAAACTCTTTTTGTCTTTTCAATCTGAGCTTCCACAGAGAGAACTAAAGAGCATCTCTACTCGCGGCAAATCTGGTTCCTTGACAGCTGGGTTTAGTTTGGCCTGGCTGTCGGGCTGATGCGGAATGACACACAATCCGGGCTGCACTGGCACATCCGCGAATAGCGATCGGTCTGTCGCTGTTCCCCACGCGACCTCCTCCCTCTTCTCTCCTCTTAGCGAGGACTGCAAGCACTGCGCCTGAGTGCAGGGAATGAAGTGGCGCCTTCTCTCCGGAGGCCACTTCTGCAAGCAGGGAGCGCAATTGAATCGACACAGGTGACAGTACTTTCTGGCTTATTCCGCAGCTCCCAGTGGTGCATGCGCTCTGAAGTGCCACTCCCTGCTGGTGCCCCCTAACTAGCGTTATTTCACACCTGTTAGCCTCAGTTTCCTCACCTTAAGTTTTTATTTATTTATTTAAGTTTATTTTCTAAATTACTTTTAGAAAGAGAGAGGGGAAGAGAGAGTGGCAGAGAGAGAGAGAGAGAGAGAGAGAGAGAGAGAGAGAGAAACATCAATGTATGGTTGCCTTTCACCTGCCTCCAGCTACAGTCCTGGCTGGAGACCTGGCTTGCAACCTGGCTATATGTGACCTGGCTGGGAATCGAACCAGCGACCTTTGTGTTCACAGCCTGGCACCTATCCACTGAGCCACCAGCCAGGTCCTTGGTTTCCCCATTTTTATAATGAGGAAAAATTAGTTCATACTTTAGAGTATGGGTTGCACTGAGAATAATTCCTACCATTTTGTAAGCAAATTCTCTCACATGGAATATAAATCATTCATTAGAATTAGCAGTCAGGAAAAGACCATTTGATCATTTTGATATCGTCAATCGTGGAGATTATGCCGTGGTTCCTGGATCAAAACAGCTCAGGTGTTTGGGTGATGCTGTCCTATAGATTAAGTCTGCCCAATGAAAATTCACTTTGACCTCTAAGAAGCCATGTGATTCTTATATTATTTTGAAGCATCCCCTGTGAGGTCTTAAACTACTAACCGGTAAGGAACTGGAAATCTCTAGAAACCAGGCTTTGTGGCTGCTGTAGAAGCCCAGTCCGAGGTGGTCAGGGTGGTCGAGGTGGCGGTATCAGTACAGGATCATCCACTGAATTCCCTTCAGGAAATAGGAAGGGGAGGTGTTAGAGCTGACCCTGATCACCTGGGTGACCCCTCCATAGTGCCATGTGCTCTTCAAATGCCATAGCACACAGCTTTAGGGACAGGTTTACATAGTCATAAAGGAGAGTAATATAAAGTCCAGGGAGGGATGTAAAATTCTAGTTTTCGTTTCTTTAAATGTAAAGGCCAGGTCTCCAGCCAGGTCCTTAGCTAGAGGCAGGTGAAAGGCAACCATACATTGATGTCTCTCTCCTCTCTGCTTCTCTCCCTTCCCCTCTATCTAAAAATAATAATAATAAATAATAATAAATAAAATATTTTAAATAAATAAATGTAAAGGGAACAAACAACTTTGGAAAACAAATTCATCTTCTGCCATTTCTGTTTATTTAAATTTGGGTAACAAACATTTTATGATTTGAACAAACTAGCTAGAAAACAATAGACATAAAAAGGTGCATTTGGATAAAAATATCTACATGTTAACTGGCCTTGTAGCTCAGTTAACTCAGTTGGCTAGAACTTTGTCCTTATACACGGAGGTTATGGGTTTGATCCTTGGTTTAGGAACATAAGATCTCTGTCTCTGTCTCATCAATAAATAAAAAAATTAAAAAATATCTACATATGTGATTACACTTGCTTTAATGTGTGTGTGCCTTACCTGTGTGTCATCCAATGTCTCCACCCCCTCTGGCCTTCTGGTAATTATTTCCTGTAATTTCTGTATTCTGTGTACCATGGACAGTCAGAGCTTACATGCATGTGGCCTCTGCCCAGGAATTTCCACTCTTAGCTGTTAAGAAGCCTCCAGCGGTCTCTCCCTTCTTCCCTTCCCACCCCCAACTTGCCTCACAAGCTGCCTTTCCCCCCGTTTTTGCACAATGCATCACTAACACGTGATTGATTTATAAAAGGGACTTCTACTGCGACTAACAGCCTTAAAAGGTAACAATCTCAAAATTCCCTGTCCTATAAAGTACTTCAGTATTTTTAAATATGATTACTTTTACTAATTTCTATTCTATCTAACCTCATACCTGCTGATAAATTACTAGAAGTTCTCTCCACCTGTCTCACGGAATCATTTTCTTATCTTTCTCCTATTTCCTCCACCACCACCACCACCCAGTCTTCACTTTCATTTCTAAAAAAGAATTAAAACCTATGTTACTTCATTATTAGATGCATATTAGTTCACCTTTGCTACCATGTTCCAGAAATATATATGTGCATATTTTCTTTTAAAGATTGTATTTATTATTTTTAGAGGGAGGGGGAAGGGCGAGAGGCAGAGAGGGAAAGAGACATCAATGTGTGGTTGCCTTTCACCTGCCTCCAGGCACGGACCTGGCTGGAGACCTGGCTTGCAGCCTGGTTATGAGCCCTGCCTGGGGAATTGAACCAGCAACCTTTGGGTTTGCACGATGCATCCACTGTGCACCTTATCCACTGTGCCACCAGCCAGGTGACTATTTGCATATTTTAAAAGTTGCTGAAGTACTATGCAAAGCAATAAGCTCATCTATCCCAGGTTTCAAATAGCACACCTTCCCCCTGCTTTTCTAAGTCTTACTGTGGTTCACGTTTGTAATGGCAGCATTCTTCCCATTAGAGTAAATCCAAGTGACAAGTGTGGAGTGGAAAGATTTCTTTCATCTTCAAGAATGAAATGGATGATTCTATGATAATAGCAAAATCACTAACACTTGGAGAGAGCTCACACTATTTTAGGCATTACCCCAAAGGCTTTATTTGCTTCAATTAGTAAATCCTTACAAAAAGCTTTGGAGGTAAATGCTATGATATTTGACATCTTACATTTGAGGAAATTGAGATTGGGCTAAAGGTGAAAGTGGCTAAGTTGGGGCTGCAGCCCAGTTGATCTGATTCTCATTGCTGTCATTGCACTGTCCCCTGTGTGTGGCTTTACAGAATAATGGGCCAGTAGTGGGCCACACAGAAGAATCTCTGCTCATTCATAATGACCATGGCCTGGCCTTGCGTCCAGAGTCAACCTAATTGACTTGCCATTTGTTTTCTAACTTTGATACAATAGAGTATTTGGTGCAAAGGGAGCCAGAGACAGTAGATATATGACATTAGACAATAAAGATTGTAAAGATACCTGGATCTCATTTTTTTCCCCAGCTAGAAATTAGGTGAACAATAACTTTCTCCCTCCTATAACATGAAGCAACAAATTTGAATTTAAAAAATGTAACTTTTCCTTGAAATTGGAAAACTCTGGAGAATTCTTGCCATGGGCTGATTATACTATTATTAGTCTTTTATATAATTGCATATATTCATATATGACTGCAAATGAACAACCTGTTCATTTTCCTATCTCTCTGACATTTTGTTATTACATTTTTAAAAAAATGCAATTCACCTGGCTGGTAGCACAGTGGATAAGGTGCAGGCCTGCGAACCCAAAGGTCGCAGGTTTGATTCCCCAGCCAGGGCACATAACAAGGTTGCAAATCAGGTCTCCAATCAGGTCTGTGGCTGGAGGCAGGTGAAAAGCAACCATACATTGATATCTCTTTCCCTCTCTGCCTCTCTCCCTTCCCCTCTTTCTAAAAATAATGAAATAAAATCTTAAAAAAAAAAATAAATGCAATTCAACTTATGCTAAAATAAACAGAACATAAAATTTGCATTCTGATTTATGAAGAGAAAGCTTTGTAGCATGGTTTCCCTTTTTATTTGCATCAAGCACTCAGTATTAGACACAGGCTATACTGCTCTCTGTGGAAAAGCTGAAAAGAAGCTGGCACCAGGTAAGTTACTGATTCTCTTTCACTCATATTTTAGCCGCTAGCCCAGAGAAACTCCCTCAGTCCAAGTGCAAGTGTGCTATTGGTCTTTGGGCTGATCTGGGGCTATTCCCTTCTGAACTAGAGTCTTGGACTTGCCTGGCAGACTTTACTTCCTGAGATGAATTTCAAACAGATTCACTGTCAAACATCTGCCAGGGTCACTTTGAGTGTGCCATGAATATTAGCATTAAATCAGCACTGAAAAATCAAAGACACATGTCCCCTTTTTACTTGAAAAGAAAATGGATTTTCCTTTCCATACCACTTAATTTTATTTCTTTTAACCAATTAATTTATCCGTTCCTACTGGTAGGAAGCAGAGAGAAGATCCTAACCTCATCCTCCATAGTGAGAGCTGCTTCAAAAGTATTTCTGTCAAATGCACTATCCCTTTTCTATAGAAGCCACATGTCCTGACTACAAATCTCCCTTCTGATCATTACTGTGCACTTACCAGATTATATGCTTTATTGATAGAAGTACTATCGCACTAGTTTGGGGGATGCCCAAAGTTGATGTTAGTAGCTGGAACTACGGAGTGGTCAGAATGGCAAAACTCCCTCACTTGTTAGTAACATAAAAGACCCAACTTGTACCTGGGTGTCAAGCAACAGGACAGCAAGGGGAAAACCATGTTACCTGCTTACCACTTTGCCACCACGGTGTACATTATCGGCTACTAAGCAAAACTTCACCAAGAAGTACATTTCACAAAATAAATTTAATAAAACAATGATTAAATAAATGATTGGTTGACATGAAGGGCAATTCTATTATTATTCTGAAATTTTACCCTCAAGTTGCACCCTTCCCTCCTTTAATTTCTTCTCCCCTTTGCTTCCCTTCCAGGAAAATTTTGTAGTTCATATCAAGCAGACAAAGTAGGCGTGTGCACAAACGCACACACCCTTACTTTGGTTGATTAGGTGGACAAACAGCATACAAGGGTTTGTCCAATAGCATTTATGCCCTTAAGAATGACCTTGGCTTTGCCCCAAAGCACTCAATGCAGCAACTGCCATCACAGTTCAATCTTCCTTAAAGCAACCCAGGTTGAGCAGTAACTATATTGTAGTTTCTTAGCTGCTAGTCTCAGAATCTCTACCTGTTCATGGCTAAAGGGAGGGATACATCTCCAGCAAGAGCCTTTCTTTGCTGAAGACAATAGTAGGAATAATGAAGGTAAAGGTTTAAACCCAGAACACATGGCCCTTGTTCCTCTGGCTTTCACGTGTAGGAAGTGCATACACAGGTCATGCTCTCTATTATAATTTATTCTCAGCCAAAGGGCTATACACGAAGAAAATGCTCTTTAATGAGATTTTCTAAAAGTGCTCAAAGACATAGAAACTGGAGTTGGTAACTTGTTTCAGAAGACTGAAGAAGAGAAATGGCAAGCAAGTATCTTTAAAGTCTTTTGATATTTCTTCTTGGAAATAATCAAGGGTCTTTAATTAAAATTATGTTATGTTTAAGTGGAAAATATATATTTGTGCATTAGAATTTATAGGCAAATATATACATATTATGTACAGTAAGAGTATATTGATATGTATTATGCATAGTAACATCTATATATGAGAAGACATTTAGACTTTATGCATTATGCAAGTATTTCTTAACTAATTATACAGAGATATCCAAGAGTTCAGTGTGCACCAGCTGACACCTGGGTTAGAGTTATAACCAACTGGATAACACCCTGAATATTGCAAAATGAGGAGGGCAGCATATTTCTCATTTTAAGGAACTTTGTTGTCCACAGGCCCATTTCCAAGATTGCTAATAATTGCAGGTCCTTTGAAACCCTCATGAATAATGATGCTGTAGAACCTAATAGTACCCATAACTTTTCAACTTGAAATGCCTTTGAGGATGATGCTACAAGTGATAAATTGGGTTGTAGACAGGAAATTCAAATCTCATAGTACCTAACCAAGTGCTCATGTTCTGTCCATGAACACAAGTGAAGATTCGGAGCTGTCTTCCCAGACCTCATCATGCACACTTCACTCTTCCCTCAAACTTCCTGGTTAATCAAAGCTGGGGAGATAATGCAGGGGTATAGCTGGTATATCACTGTCAAAATGCACCACCAATACCCAACTTCTTCCTCCCACTAAATGTATCCCATACACCACTCCATTCATTTCCAGCAGCATTTTAACTAAGCTGAAGAATTTCATTATACAGAAAAGAAACACTCTAGAAGAAAACCAGCTTGGTAAGAGCACATTTGATCTAATAAGTCTAACCACTCAGCTCCTTCCTATCAGCTTTTCCAGATTCTGTAACCCCTTCCTCTTTTTTTGATTTTGCTCATACTGTATTAAATATCGAATTCCTCAGCACAGATGCCTGTCCACATAGGCATTGAGCATTTATAATTTATAATTTTACTAAGCTGTACCTGTCCCAGGAGCTTTTTAACTATCTCTTCCATCTTCTGTATTCAGATTTTCTCTCTATTATTCCATTAATATTCAAACATGCAGTAACATTCCTGTATTTAGTTTCCATATCTTTTACCTGTTCTCTGCTCTCCTTTGTAGGAGAGCTCCATGAATAACTTGTTTATACCAGCTACATCAATGGTCTCACCCGCCATTTCTGTTTTAGTTCACTCCAGTCAGGTTTTTGATCCCCCCCATCTCACTCAAAGCTACCAGTGACCTCTACCCTAAGTCAACTGTTTATTTCTTGATTCATTTCTTTTTTTTAAGCTTTTTTATTCATTATTTTTAGAGAGAAGGGCAGGGAGGGGGGAAGAAAGGGAGAAAACCATCAATGTATGGTTGCCTTTCACCTGCTACCAGCTACGGACCTGGCTGGGGACCTGGCTTGCAACCTGGTTATGTGCCCTGATTGGGGTATCAAACCAGCAACCTTTGGGTCCACAGGCCAGGCACCTATCCACTGAGCCACTAGCCAGGGCCTTGATTCTTTCATTACTAAACCTCTTCACATAATTAGAAAATATTGAAATATCTCAAATCTATAATGGGGAGTATTGATAATGATACTGCTCACACATATAATACTAGCTAATACCATAGGATTGAGGACCAGCTAAGGCAACAAATATAAAGGTACCTTGTAAAATTAACCATCATATAAAAATGAATTGATTGTACTATTTAAAATCCAGTTTACTACTTTATTATTAAAACTAGCAGAGGTGAAGAAACACAAATGACCTATGCCATTTCTTCATCTTTGTAATCTCTAATTTGTGGCATGAGGTTTTATTTACTACTGTTTAAAAGGAGACTTAATTTTATACAGTCTGTCACTGGTTCTTTGGTTCATTCTTTTTCTGGAAAGCTATACTATAATTCATAGAAGAATATGAAGATGCAAGTAGATGTAGTCTAGTTCTCAGTAAAGTCTTTCAAGTTCAGAGTGGCAATTTTATGTTTAAATTCCCATTCCTATTCCAATGGCCCCAATACTAATCTTTCAACTCCTACACATTGAAAAGTAAAAAGAGAATGTTTCAGTTGAAAGAATGCAAGAAAAATTAGTTTGTTTCTTGTTTTATAGAGATAAATGTAAAGTCTCACAGCAACCTGAGAGTGAGTTGGAACTACTATGACCCATGGATGTTATTACTCAAGCTTGTCTTTCCTTTGCCACCTGGGCAACCCCTTCTGCATGCTTAGATTTCAGACATTGTGAGATCTAATAAGTAACTGTGGCAGTACATTGAATGAGAATAATTTTCAAAGTGAATTCTGAGCTGGACTCTTAAGTCCTTCCTAATATTACTGTACTGGTTAAATCAAAATGATCATCCTTTATACCAATATTTTTCTAAGTAGATCAACCCTGTGAATTTGGATATTTCAAAATGAAAGGGCAGATGTGGGATGAAAGATTTACACTCCCTTCTTTCACTTCTACCTTCAGGCAGGACACTCTCAAGACTCGATTTATTTTCTTCTTTAGAATGGATGCAACTGAGATTGAGAGTGATGTTGATGGCCCCTGTGACTTGGTTGCTCATGTATTTAGTTTCTTCCCTTGTCATATTAAAAATAACTGTTAAGTCAGTTTCCGATGATCAACTTGGAAGCTCACTGAGGATTGCCACCTCAACCCCATTTTTATTTTCTCCCTGCTCCTGATTGCACTTGACTGATTCTAAAGCTTTCTACTAAATCAGAGGGTTAATGATCATTGGCTTATTTGTTCTGAAGATATACTTGGGGAAGTATCTATAAATCATCATGGATTCAACTTATTTTTCTCACTTTGGAAAATAGTGTTTGACTAATATTCAAGCACATGATGATATTTTCTAATCACATTGTAGTAACCAGTTCGTAGTTATCTTTGATGGACCCTAACTTTGAAAACAAATGTACACAATATCTAGCCTTAGTATAACTAATGTGATATGTCTATTTCTTTTTTAATAGAGGAACAATCTTAACACTATTGTGTTTGAAGATTGCCATTCACAAACAGAATCCTCACTGTTCTTTGTGCTAATATACAGGTGAGATTTTTAAAGAAATCAAAACATTGTATAGCTATGATTATTGTTGTTGTTTCTAAGGGCCTTTCCAGAGAAGCAAAACCGGACACTCATAAAGGGTAGGAAAGACAAATAGTATTTGGTGAAAACCACTGCAGGAAGAGAGAGAATCCAGATTAGACCTCAACTTTGCCAAAACCAAAGGCAGGAGACTTTTGAAATGCTGGGGTGTGTGTCATAGCAAAGGGAATGAAAAGCACTCAGGGGAACTGGGTCCATGTGACTCAGTACCCTGGGCTTGTTATTGGTGTGTAACCAGAAGGGACTCAGACTCCTCCTGTCCACCTGACAGGGTGTAGATGTTCAAGTTACAGAGCAAGGTGCCACCTGAAGTTAGACCTTGACCCTCCCACGGGGACTGCGTGTGAGGGCTATCTCCATTTTGAAGATAGGTGCTTGGGAAGACAGCTGTGTATGGAGGTGATTTATGTTCCAAAAGGGCAGAGGAAAGGCATATAACTGCAAGCTTTCTAAAGTAATTGCTCAAGAGGGAGTTCAGGAGCTGGCCTGTCACCAGGTTTTGGAACAAACAGTAAGTTTTCTTGACAGTGTTGAGCTTTCTTAGGCAGGCATATAGGGGGCCTGGGGTCATGCTAGGGACACAGCCTTAAGCTTCTAGAAGCCATGCAAGAGTTTGGTCAAGTCCCTTAGTGCAAGAGTTCAGATGGAGTCATTTGTGCTGAGTTTTTGCCACTGTTAGTCTACTCTTGGTAAGGTTTGCATCTTGCGGAACCATGAAATAATGAAATATTGAAAATCATTCCCCAAACCATGAAAGGGGTTATTTTCAATCACTTCTGACATCTGAGGCAATATAGGTTTATTATTAATTGGTAGGCTGGGATTTGAAGCCAGCTCTATCTTCAAAGGCAGAATCTTACTGATTCTCTAAAATGTAAAATATATACAGTTGGTAATTTTTTCAGCTCCTAGTTTGAAGAACATTTTTCTGATGTAGCATTTTAAACTATGTATAGCTATTTTTGGTGAGTTTTAAATTTAACATCCTGTACCACCTCTCTTCTACATTGAATTAGTGATATTCTGAAGATCCATTCATGTTGTTACAAAAGGCCATATTTCATCTTTTCTTATGGCTGAGTAGTATTCCATTGTATGTATGTACTATATCTTCTTTATCCAACAATCTGTTAAAGGACATGTTGGTTGTTTCCATATCTTGGCCACTGTTAATAATGCTGCCATGAACATAGGGGTTCCTATTATACATATTTACAAGTAAACATTTTCAAATTTTGGGGGTAGATACCCAGAGAGAGGTTGCTAAGTCACATGATAACTCTATTCTTAATTTTTTGAGGAAACTCCATACTGTTTTCTGTAGTGACTATACCAGTTTACATTCCCATCAGCAGTGAATTAGGGTTTCTTTTTCTCTACAACCTCCCCAAAGCTTGTTATTACTTGTCTTATTGATAACAAGCGTGCTAACAGGTATAAGATGGAACCATATGACTTCACTCATGTGTGAGATAGACAATTGAAAGCAACAAATGAACAAAGAAGACATAAAAAACAAAAACTAGTATACACAGACAACAGAATGTGGTTACCAGAGGGAAGATAGTAAGGAGTAAAGAGAATCAAACATATGGTGATGGAAGGAGATTTGACCTATGATGGTAAAAACACAAAGCAATATACAGATGCTGTATCATGAGATTGTACACTTGAAACCTATATCATTTTAGAAACTGATGTCACCTTAATACATTTAATTTATAAATTTAAAATTAAGTAATTAAATTAAACCATTCAGTAAAGGAAAGTGAAGATCAAGTGAAGTCAATCTTTCATTTTTAATTTTCCCATCTCCTTAGCTTTATTTTGTCTAGGTAATCATGTTTTACTCTTCTTTGTTAGGAGAAAATGTGGTGAATAACTGAGGGAAGAGAAAAATAGAAACATAATTAGATGAAAACAATGAACTGTATTTTAGGAATTATTCAGGATTAGGCAAAATTCAGTGATTCTTAGTCTTAGCACTATTAACATTTTGAGCCAGATGATTTCTTGTTGTGGAAGACTGCTTTGTGCATTGTGAAATGTTTAGCAGCATCCCTGGTCTCTTCCAACTAGATGCCAGTGTCAACTTCTCTTGTGTTGTGGTAACTAAAAATATCTGCAGATATTGTCAAATGTTCCCTGAGAGACAAAAAGAAGAAGGAGGAGAAGAAGAAGAAGAAAGAAAGGAAGAAGAAGGAGGAGGAAGTGGAGGGGAAGGGGGACATGGGGGATGAGGAAGAAAAAAAGATGAACACTACTTAGAATTTGCATCCCAACTGCTGCCTCATTTGAGCTAGTAAAGTCTTCTGAACTTCACCATAGGTTTTGGATGCTGTCCTGTTTCCAGTTCTGGTCAACATGTTTACAACCAAATTGGCCAGGCCCTTCTGTGACCTCATTGCTTAGCCTAGGCTATAGTTCATGGTTGAGTCTTTGCTTTTCTTGGGTTCTTTGTCATATGTGTATAGATGTCATATGTGTATATATATATATACATGCCACAGATATAAAACTTTGAAACATCATATTTTCACATTCCCAGGCACCAAAGTTCTGTCCTACCTGCCTCTCCAGCCTCCTTGACTGGGCTATTTTTGTCACCTTAGCCTACTACAGTGTTGACTGCTCAGCCTCTAGGTCACCCTCTACCTTTCCCTGCTTCCTAGCATTCTCATTCTCTAATGCCACTTACACTATAAATAAAGGCCTTCTCAGACATGCTTCAAAAATGAAAGTATAAGAGCCAAACTCTAAAGGAAGTTAGTTCTGGCAAAATTGCAGAAACTAGCAAACAATAATAGAACTGATTTACAGAGGGAAATAGGACAAATGAGTCTCACTAGGGAAATGCACATTTCTGCAGAAAGAACTCTTGGGCTATATAATGCAGCAACCAAAGAAACAGAATTAAAATTATTATTTTTTAAAAAGACTCCTCATTCATTCCTTTCTGTTTCAGTCATTTTTCTTTTTCCCTTTTATGTTTGAACACACCCTTTTGCTATTAGTAATTGCTTCCCTAGGTTTATCATGTATATTTTATAGGCTCTGTGATTGTGGGGATACGTTAAGTAGGCCCTTGATTGGGTCTCATTTCCCTTGGTAGGATTAAGTGATAGCTGAATGGATTGACTAGATCTCAAAGTTTTAGTTCTCTAGTGGATTTTGGGTAAACCAAAGACATCTTGATGCCTTTGTGTGTGTGTGTGTGTGTGTGTGTGTGTGTGTGAGTGTGTGTGTGTATCTTGCCTGTTTTAGCTTTGAATAACAAAGAATGGATAATCCATTTTAATACAGAATTCAAAGAAAGAAGAAAATCTTAGGCAGTAAATCAACAATCTCTGGTATGAAATCAATAAATAAGCAAATTTTTCATATGCAGGAACTTTATTTTAAAGCTCTTTTCCATTTCTAGCCATATTTACCTGCTCACCATTTCTGTACCTAGCAAGCACTTAGGAAAATTTACACCATTTAGTGGGGGCGTCCTTCATTGCAAAGACTCTTGATTTAAAGTTAGGCTGGAGTAATTCAATTTAATAGAGACTCCATCTTCTAAGGGAAGACAAATGATGTATTACTTGTTTTGTACTTTTATCTGAAAAGTACATGGAGATACTTACCAATCCACATGTTTACTTCATCTTTATCAGAAGGTTCTGTACCATTACAAATTTGGAACTGAATTGCTTTTAGATACTTAATGCACTTGAAGTAAAATATAGTCACAGAGGAGTCATAGCAGTTTGTAGCAATTGTTTCTTGGGCAAAAATGTATTTTTAACACTTTAGAAAAGTTCTATTTTTTATTAGTGATAGAATTCAATTACAAATACTAAGAATCTTAAATTGGTGGTGTATTTCTTTCTGACATTTTCATCATTGGTTACATTAGTGTATTAATTGCACTCCTTGTTTAGAAAAGGCCACTGCTCTATTTAGACTGGATTAGATTTCTAGAGAGTTTTTCAGATCATTTTATTCCTAAAATAATTGAAAGTCATTAGTGATGTCACAAAATACTAGCTAACACCCAGTATACTCATATATACTGTTTCATAATTTGCTTTATTTCCCACATAAAAATATATCTAAACATCTTTTAAAGTTCAGGTATTTACTCCATTCTACAAAGGACTATATAGTATTTTATTGCATTTTATTTATCTAATTTTTGCCAGTGAAGATGTGTTGTTTCTAATTTTTGGCAAAAGGTAAAAAAATAAAAAGGAGTGAGATATTTAAAATAATACTTGATGATTATATTCCATGATTCAACTTATTTAATATATTATTATTTAATATACTAATATATATTATTTAACATACTATTAGGAGTTTATAAATTATTATAATGAATGACAGTGATAATGAATTATTTATTTATGGTATTGAGATCTTTTCATTCTAAACCTGTGCCTTTGTCAAATGACAGCTACAGTTTCCACTTGGTACACTATAGGCTCACCATTGTTGGTTTTGTTGAACTTTTCATTTTTTTGGATTTTGAAAAAACTTTTATTGAAGTAAATTTACCTGTGTTGAGTACAAAATGTAATAATTTTTAGTAAATTTACAGAATTGTGCAGATGTCAGCCCAGTGCAGTTTTGGAACATTTCCATTAGCTGAAAAAGATTCCTTGTGCCCACCATACACAATCAGACTCGACTCCCATTACTAGGCCAAGACAACCAGTATTCTGCTTGCTGTCTTTGTAAATTTGCCTTTTCTGGATAAGTCATATAAATGTATCATATGAAGAAATAGGTGACTTTTAAAAATGTAGTCTCTTTAATAAGAAATTATTTCATACCTATTCTAAAAGTCCAGCTCTATGGCTTCTACTAGAATACACCGATTTTGTTTAAAAAATGTAATTGTGTATGATGACCTATAAGAAATCTTATCTTGCTACTACCTCTGATTTGCTCAATCAGTAGTGGAAATATTGCTCTCTTTCCAAACATATTAAAGAATCTTAAATTACTTTGCCTCTTATGATAGTATAATAAACAATATATGAGGACAAAAGAAAAAATAAAGCACACTACCAAATAATAATGGCAACTCCAAGTTAACCAAAAAAATCAGGGAAAGGGTTACATATTCCAGTGAATAAGTTCACAACATATGTACAATATCTGTCCAGAAAAATTCTAGCCATTGTTAAGATAAGGAGAATTGTTTGTGGACATAGATGTAGCCTGGCAGCCATGGAGAGTGGCCTGGAATGCACATGCATGAACGATGATGACTTCACTGTACTAGTCAGTGGGGTGGTAGTAGATGCCATTGAATGAGCACGTGTACTGTGTCCATCTCATTCAAATTGACTGAGTAGAGCAAAAAATCTGCATCGAATTTTGCATTTAGCTTGAACATTTCTTCATGGAAACTATGTGGATGATTCAGAAGACTGCAGCTATGGGCAGCTGGTGATTGGCAGCTTCATCACCACAATACTCTCACTCATACAACACATCTCGTGCAGAGTTTTTTGAATGAAACATCAAACCCAGGTGACTCAGTCTCTGTACAGCCCAAATTTGGCACCCTGAAATTTCTGGCTTTTCCCAAAACTAAAATCACCTTGGATAGGGAGGAGATTTCAGACCATTGATGAGATTCAGAAAAATACGACAGGGCAGCTTATGGATTCCAACAAAGGATTTTACAAAGTGTTTTGAACAGTGGAAAAGATACTGAGAGAACTGTGTAAGGTCGCAAGGTGTCTGCTTTGAAGGGGACTGAGGTGTCATTTTCCTGTGTACAATGTTTCTTGTATATCTTCTTCAATAAATACCTCTATTTTTCATATTACATGGCTGGGTATTTTCTGGACAGACATTGTCATATAAGCCACTTGTAAGAAATATCAATTCAGTATATAATGTCAGTCTCTTAAATTTTCCTCAAAATTCAAGTATATACATTAAGATTTAAAGAATCATCTTGATACCTCTTAATTGTGATAAAGGAGATTGCCTTCAATGCAGGACTCCTCTTGGAACAGAGGAAATTCCTAGTACACTGACAAATCTTTACACATAGTCCTTCTAACTTATTTTGGAATTTAGGGGTAGCAATCAGCTTCCCCCTCCTCCTTGGTGGAGCAGGATAGGGAGAGAGATTTACAACACAGTTGCCAAAATAAATCCTGTAAAATCCTTTCTAAGGTTTAACATCCTATCATTTGTCATATCATTGTAATGAGTGAAGGGCTCAAGGTTATCCACTACATTTCAACAATTATTCTAAACTGTTTCATTGTAGATAGCATGTCCTTTGGAATATACTTCACTTATTTGGATATTTTTTTCTCTAATCGATCTTGAGTAAACTGTAGAGATGCTTTACAGTTTTAGAATCATACTATAAAACTTATTTGTTTAAATTATTAGAGTAGTGCAAGTTCTTTTATTTAATTTTTGTTATAATAAGCTATTAAATGTTCTAGGAATTTTTTTTCCTTACCTGGCCTCTAACTTTCTTAATCTTTATCAAAATAATATTATGTCTCATTACCAAAACAAGTCATTTTCTTTTAAAGTCTTTTATTATTCTCCTTTCTTCATCAAAATACCATCAATCTCATGCCTAATGCTAAATCATTCTGAGTGAAGGAAAAGAACATCTAACTTTTGCAGGCAAGTTATAAAATTAATTACAAGTTTGTCAAGGAAAGATTAATATTAATTGGGATGACTATAAAAATATGAAATGAGATTGAAATGATATATGAAGTCTATTGAGTGATATTTGAGCCTACTAATATTCAGGGAGGAGTCATTCTCTCAATATTTAAATTTTGAGCAAAGACACTTGTGACAAAGCATATTTTATTATCATGACATAATTATCCAAGAAAATGTTTTATATACTAATATTTCAGAGTTTTCTAATACTGTATACCATTAAACTGAGCTGTTTTATTTGTTTAAAAGTTTTGGATTGCTTTCATGAAGGCATACATGACTAAGAAAGATTCTCCCACCATGTTCTGGGGTTTTATTTTGGGAATTGAAAAGCAGAAATGTTTTCTTACTTGTCATTTTTCCCTTCCCTGCTCCCTCTCTTCCTTCCTTCCTTCTTTTCAGGATAAATTTGTTTTAAGTGAAAAGAAACTTGATTTATAAATTTATGCCCCATAAATCATTCCAATTAGATATCATGTACATCATATCTACCCAAAAGTTTGTTAAAATCAAGTGTCCCCATTTACTATAGGTTAATTTTTGTAAGTCACATAGGGAAGTAACACTTAATCCATGCCAGATCCTCAATTTCTCCCTTCCTTCCACGTTGAGAAAAGACATAAAAAAAGATTGGTCCCAAATGTTTCCAACTGCTTAGTGTTTAGCCCCTTTCCCCCCAAAAGGTAATTGGGAAGTGCTTTTAAGATAAAATAATTTATCTTGTCAACTGTTATCAATATAGATTATATTCAGCTGTACCACAGAAGCAGAAATGAAATCTCACATATTTGCAGCTAAGACAATAGTGTGCATATTTTAAAAATTGCATCAGGTAGGATCTATTATTTAAGATTCGTTGCTACTGTCATTGTCACAACCTCCTACATTATTCAAACCAAGCATCAATTCCATTAGTTAGTCTCTCCTTTGCTGTCAAAGATGCAAATACAGGTTTGTGTTATTTAGAGTAAATGCATCATCTGAACAGAAATGTGTCAGGAAATATTATGTGACGTAAGGCATGAATCCTGAAATAAAATAAAGCTGTAATAGAATAGTGAGAAAGAAACAAAGAACAGATGAGTCCCTCTCCTCAAAAAAGGAAAATTTTCTTATAAAAATTGTAATATTATGAGTTTTTACAATAAAAAAAAGTAATATAGGCACCTTTGCTTTCCTAATAAATAAGGAATAATCAATGCTCAACAGTCTGGTATTCAATAGGTGCTCAATACATATTATTTTAATAAGTTAGTGAAGGAAGGAAGGAAAAACAGTATATTAAAAATATTCAAATAAAATACTTTGGCTTATTAACATTTCTCTAGGTATTTAGGAAAATATGAAATAAATATACACCATTTTGCATTCCCAAGCATTCTATAATGACACATTTATGTCAACTTTATGCTTGGAAATTGGCAATACTTCACTCTGCTGAACAAGAGTAAAGAGTTGCCATAATTAACTATTTATATAGATTTTCTCATATACCTTCAATTTGCATGCTTTCATCAATACATATGACCAGGAGTTGAAAACACTAGGGAAAATTACATTTTTTTGTCTTTGAGAAATATTAAATCAAGATCAACACTTCCCATAGCTAATCTAGTGGCTAGCCATCAACAATACATATTGGTCAACTGCTTTAAAAGATCTTAGCTTCATGGTCACAAAAGTGATTCCATTAAAACATCAAGACTCAGTCAAATTTAATCAGATTAATAAAAGTCTACTATCTTTAAAATTTAAAAATGAATACTATAAGTGTTTTATTTCATGATATTCTTTTATAATATATAGTTAAAATTGATCTACTTATTTTAACATCATAACTTATTATATATTTTTTATTTTGAAATTTGCATGTAATGCCTCATAGAATCCATGATATCTTGAACTAATTTGAAAAGCAGAATTTGTTTACAACTAAAAATAGCTGTTACATATTAAGGATCTATTATTCTACTATGTTTCATGTTTTACTTCAACTTCATTTTAACTCTGTGAGTTTGGCATTATAATTTTCATTCCAAAATTAAAGGAGACACACAAGATGTTTGGGTAACTTTCCCATGTCTAGACAATTAATAAGTTAGAGTCAAACCTTAGCCAAGCTTCCACTTACGATATAATGAATGGAAGATTCCATTATTCAAGGACATCACTGCCAGACTAGTCCTCTATTGTCTCCAAAGCTATTCCTATACCTTTATCCAAATAACAAAGACAAAAGACAAAAGTATAAACAGATATTTAGAGTGTTGTGGGAAAATGTGTATTTTTCATTCTTCATAGTTTTATCCATTTGAAAGAGGCTCAATAAGGTAGCTTTCCTGGCCCATCCTTCTGCTTTTACTTACCCTGGCCCAGAGGAGGTAGAGTCACTTAGCTGATGGATGCATTTGGAAAAATTAAGTTTGGCTCAGTGATTTCCTTCTTTCTCTTAGGAGCAAACTACCTGCTGGGATCAGGAGTTCTCCCATGTTCTTTTATGTTTTAAATACCACCTGGGGAGGGCTCTCCGGTGACAAAGCCCACCCTACTCCAGAGTTCCCAGGCATGAATGCCTGCTTATACCTGGGCTTTATGTTAGGCACTTTAGTTCCACCTTAGCTTTTATCAGAAATAACACCAAAGTCTGGCCTGCATTTAATATCTTATTTCTCATTTGCTAGGCATTTAGATAAAATAATGCTCACTTCAGAGCTCTCAGAGACCCCAATAAATAATAAGACAACATGTACATTTATATACATGTACACATACATAACAAGTATACAAAACAGGAAATTGGGAAAAATTACATGAAAACATTATCAGTAGAGTCTGGATATAGAACTTAGCTATAAGGAGTCAGTAATATGCTTAAACTTTACTGTTCTAATTCTTAGGTAAAGAGACAGTAATAGTGACTTCATGAGTAGTATGAACAGTAGTTTTCTTTATTTTTTTGTATCTTCTAGGTGATAACACACATGTGTACTATATTAATTATTAAAATAAAACAAACAAAATTTAAAAGACTACTTTCATCATGTTTCAGTTAAGCAGCAATCTACTGTGATATAAATCTGTGAAGGGAAAACTTGATGCATTATTTTTTATTTTGGAGCATATGGGGAAACATACATTTAACTACCAATAACATAAATATTGACATGAAAATGCCTATTTCTATGCCTAGGCATAAAATATTTAATTTAAATATCCTAAATGTTTTCCATTATCATCTGTTTTTGCAAGCAAATGCTTATAAATTATGCTGGCATTCTGAATGGAAAATCTTCCTGAAAAGCAAGGGTTACATGATCCATGGAGCCAAACCAATAAGTATTATGTTTAATGTAGAGATGTTTCATATTTTTCTCAGTATTTTGATAGAGCCACTATATTTTAAGTTAACTTGGTATTAATAACATAACATCCCTAGAATATATGCCTGTATAGTTAATATTTTAATACCAGAATAATTTACACCCAAAAATTACTCCTGACTATTTTGATGTTTGCTTTTAAAACAAGAGTGAGGATAGAATGCAAAATTTTAATTTGATACATAATGAAGTGACTTCCTCACCAGATATGACATGTGCATGTGCTTTGTTTTAGCTCCACCAAGTCTCTGCTATTCTACTCCCATCATCTTAACTCACCAAGAATAAAGGAAGTCACGTTCTTTGAATGTCCTCCTCCAACTATCTATCTATATATCTATCTACCTATCATCTCTCGGCCTATCTCTTATCTACCCATTTATACCTCTAAATCCAAAAAAAGAAAATTGGGCTATCATTGAGTATGATAAAGTTAATAATTAAATCTATCTCAGACTCTGTAGACTGTTTTAAAATAAAAGAAATAACAAAGAAAGTTACCCTCATGAGAATAAGCATTTGGCTTTTAAATATGACTGCTTTGAGGGGAAAATGCTCATTTAAATGAAAAGTTTCCCATCTGCCTGAGGATGAAGACAATTTACTGTTCTTGTTATATATACCAAATTAATAATAATTGTCACAAGGAAGATTGCACAATAAACTAAGTATATGGTGTCCATTAAAGACATCATCAATATGTTTGCAATATATATTGAGTTATCAAATAGACATCAGCCTTTTCTCTGTTTTGAATCATGCCTATTCTAAGTAAAACTATGTCTTAATTTCAAGTGTTTTAAAATTAACTTCTATTACTAATTAAATTCACTTCTGATACTTTCCACAAGAGCATATACAAAGTGATTAATTATATAATATACCAGCACTTAATGCTAATATAATGTAGAATAAAAATAATTTTTGAGTGAAAGCAGGGAATTTAATATACTACAGAGGGATCATTGTTTAAAGTCTTAAGAGCTACTCACTGAGCCAAATTACTTTGGCTCAAATACCAGCTCTGCTATTTAGTGTCTTTTGTTTGTTTGCTTGTTTGCTTTTTTCTTAAACTTAATAAAATTAACTTCTTTATGCATTACTCTCTTTATTTATAAAATGTGAGTGATTATAATCCACCTCATGTATTTTATAGGGCTATTGTGAGAATTAAACTGACATGTGAAAAGGTTTAATTAATATATGGAGAAGCCACATTTGGACCCATAGGAAGTTCTGTGTAAGGATTCAGTAATATTTTTACAGATCTGTTCTTTTATTTTTCTCTTTAGAATTATAATATTATTGTATTATTATAATTATATGATTAGTTGATCACCTAATATGTACAGAATATGGTGGTAAACACTTCATTTTCTTCCTCACAGAAGCCCTTTAAAATAGGTTATATTGAAGTTTAACTAATACAGGAAATGAGGTTCAGAGAGGTCAATCAATATTGCTTGTAAGAGCTGAGATTGAAAGTCAAGTTTGTCTAATTTTCAAACTATTCATACTTACATTAAGATGAATAATTTATCTATGTTCACTCTCTTGCCCTCTCACCTCATAATTTTGTGACCATAAAATAAAAAGTTACTGGTAAATCTTTAAAAGTGAGCACAAAACTGGAAATAATGTGTTTTTTCTTGTTCCCTTGTCTATATTATATAAGACGCTGCCAATGCGCTACTAATATTCTAATTAGCAGTAGCTGGTATCTCAATTATGATCAGGTTGGTGACTTTCATAGAAAAATTACAAAGCTACAGTAAGCATAATATTGATTTTCCAGTTAAAAGGAAGTTGTCTAACAACATTGAATGGATAATAGTATTTGAAAAGAAAATAAAGCCAAAGTGAATTGGTCATCCTTTGCTGAGACGTCAAGTGAGAAGGCCAAGTTCACATTTTTTCGCTCACAGCTTCTCCTCTGCGCTAGGGCCCTTCTTCTAGCTCTTCACAGTACATTGCTCTTTGCACACAACCCTCCTCTGATAATTCAAAGATGAAGGCTGACCTTTCCCTTTATCCTCCCAATGGAAGTTCCCATTTTCCATTCATAATTAGTATAATTAAGCCATAAAGAGAAAAAAAGCATCTGCATTACAATATTTTACACCAAACCATGGATGAGTTATAGCTCTGCTTAACCTCAAGAAGTCCTGACATTTAAAAAAAAAATTGAGCTTTTTAAGACGTGTACATAAATCTCTAATATTGGAATTTCAGAGGAAATGTTTTTGAGCTCAAGTTTCCTCCTGGAGCCAATAAAAGTGTTGCATTTGGGTGAGAACAGCCATGATTCTTTTTAAAGATAACCTTGAGTTTTCAGTGGACAGTTTTTCATGTACAGCTCCTCCCTTACAATACCATCACTTGCCATTAAACCTCATCCACCTACCCTTTTCCAGATTTCTCTTGTAGTTCAATCTTTTTTGCAGGAGGGAGGAAACATTCTATATTGTGTTGCTATTAGTTCAAAATTCCATTCCTCAAACATATTTGGGGTGTGTTCTCCATAAAGTTGATGAGTGGGGGCTGTTACCTATCCTATGAATACTTTCTTTTCTTCATTTCTTCCAGCAGCTTTTTCCCTCCTTCCACTCCTGTCAGTCACAAGTGAGATGCCATCTCTTGCCAAGAGTATTTCAGCAATAAATAAAGTCATTTTTTCATCTTACCAATGTATTCCAAATGTATTCCCCTTAAAAATAGCGACTCCTTGATGGCAGCAGCAACCAGGTCAAGTCACCACAGCAAGCAACTGGCAGTCAGCTCTGAGACCAGGTGCAGTTCGTGGTTTTACCACTGCAGGCTGCCTTCTGTTTGGGGCTGGAGACTGGGACAGACTTCACTCGGAAACACTTCCCAAATGCCAGATGTCGTGGGGTCTTATGTTTCCTTAACCTATAGCTATGGAAGTCCTCTATCCTTATCATTATAAAATTTATAACCTTAATGCATGTTAATTCTGAGTATTTTGAATTACAATATCCTTATATAAATGCAAAGGCAAACCAACCCCTTCAGGCTTATTGCAGGAATAGAATCAGGAAATCAGGCACAGAATAAAGTCATCCACTTTGCAAAGTGAATATAAAGTAAAGTAAGGTATCAAATAATGCATGTCTTTCCCATGCCCAATATACTTTTTCTTCCCCCTAAATGTAATCCAAATCTCATTCCTGGAGATTAAAAGGTTGTTATTTTCTTGTATTTTTGTAAAACATATGGTAAGATTCACTCATTTATTTAACAGAATAATTGTTTTTGCACAAACACAGAGACCAGGACTATCAGTAGGGGCTTCCTTCCAGCTCCTTGGAGCTAAGGGTTTAAAGAGATATCAGAAAAGTTAAAGAATATCTCCGTTCACCAAACTGAGTTTACCTACCTCAGTCAGGTCCTAGTCTTGGCCGGAGGAAAGGTAGTAAGAGCCACTGGCTGAGAGCTCAATTCAGCTCTCAATGAAGCAGCGCCTTCTCCTAATCAATGTTTCTGTTACACTTAGTTAAAAGGGTGAGAAATCTGAGTTCAAGGCAATAGACAAAAAGAGAAAGGTCATTATTCTGTGAACCTCTATCAGTTGTACTGACTCATGGCCCGAGCCATGGAGCAAGCGAAGAAGATAAATGCAACCCTGAGGTTCCCCTTTCAGATTTTCGTCCTGGAACATTAGTTCAGAATTGATCCCAGCGATGCCTGGAGACAGGAGGCCTCCAGGAAGTGCCAGTAATGAAAGAGTGTTGACTTCCCTCCCCACTTGGTGAGCAGAGCTGCCAACAAAGTAGAATCCATTGGGTTTCCCCTGATTGACGTGTGTGGTTAATTGCGTGTCACATTGTGTTCATGTTAGTTCTGTTCCGAAGCACACAACAAGAGATCAGCCCTGACAAGTGATATCTCACAGCCAGCATAAAGCATTTCATTGATCTGGCTATGGGTCTAGGTAGAACCCACAGTCTACCCACCTGACAACCATTGCAAATCTGAAGAGCGTTGTAATCATTTTTTTTTCTCCCTTCCTTTTCCAGTATGATTCAAGTGCATGGCTATTTAGATTGATGTAGTGGCCACTGAAGCTGCTTTATCTGCAGCAGCATTTTATGCCAACCCACTCCCGCCCCACACTACCTCTGCCTGTGCCATTGCTCCATTAAACTCTGCTTTTCAGGAATACACGAGATGAGCACTTCCCCAAGGCTACTGGATGAGGTCACACAAGAGCTCACAATAGTCTTTTTAAGGGCACCCAACACTAAGTGGGTTGGAAAGTGAGTTGGAGAGGATGGTAGGAGAAAAGGAAGGATCAGAAGTATCATGTTGATAAATGCTACACACCAGACATTGTCCATCAAGCCCTGTGTGACTTCCCCAAGCAGAGCTTGTCACATTAATCACCTGCATTACCATAGCAACTGAGCATGCCAACTTTATTTTTAATTAACTTTTTTTGCAAGTAGACTTCTACTAGGCTATATGGTTGCTGAAAGCTATATCCTTATTACTTATTCCTAGAACTGTACAAAGCGGAGCAAAGAGAAGGCCTTAAGAGTGATGATAAAGTCAATGCTAGGATGAATGTGTAGTTTATTCACTTATATAAATGAGAGGCTCTCAAACATTTTAAACTCAGGACCTCTTTATACTCTTAAAAAGCTTTAAAGTATTAACCACTTATACAGGTTTTCTTTATATGAATTATGTCTATTAATATTGGCCATATTAAAATAATATTTTAAAAATCAATTCATTTAAAAAATAAGTTATAATCCCTCATATGGTTATATAACTACTGTATCTTTATTAAAATATCTATAATATATATGAGAAAAACTAATTTATGGGAAAGGTGGTGTTATCTTTACATTTTTATGAATCTCTAAATTTTGCTTAATAGAACACAGCTACATTCTTATACTGACTTCTGCAGTCACTCTGTGGTAGCATCAGTGTTCCACCATATACTCCTAATAGCATGAGAGTGAAGAAGGCAAATGACTTTATAGTAGTAATATTAAAATAGTTTTGACATTAGGGAACCACCGAAAGGGCCTCAGGACCCTCAGGCGTCTGAGACTACACTTTGAGAAAATCTGATAAATGTTTTGAAACTCTACTCAATGCTTCAATGACCACTAATTTCTAATGAAATGTTGCTTGGAAAAAGATGAGCTACCAGAATGAATTAGGGTGAGAGTAAATAGTAAAGGAGGTCCAATATTTGATGACAGAAGATTTGAGTGTGTATGATGGGCATACAATATAATATATTGTACATTCAAAACTACATAATTTTACTAGCCAACGTCACCCCAATAAATTTAATTAAAAAGAAAAAAAAAGTAGCAGCTGTTGTAGGCTGCTGTGAAAAGATGACATGAATTTTTGATAATGACATTTGTGTGCTAATGAAATAACAATGTCTAAAAAAATTAAAAAGGTGAACTGGCTATGTGACATTGAACCTAAGGGACTTATTGGTAGGTTGTAAAAGTTTGCAAAAGGGGGTGTCACATTTAACTCTTCAACTTGTCTTCTTCCTTTCTGAAAAATGCATACTTAAAAAGGATTCTGTCTCAAAACAATACCAAGCCATCCTTAACCCCTTATTCCAATGACTCCCCTATCAGTTACCCCCTTTTTGCCCACAAAATGATAGAAAGTCTTGTTTCTCTAGCAAATCCTGGCTGGTCCTAAAATTTTGGAGAAATGAAAAGTTGTTCCTTTCATCCAAAGAGTTGTGAAACATGGAAAAGATACAGTGCTTATTTTGAAAACTAACTATAAACAAGAGTTTTAAAAAATATACATGGAAGCCTACCAATTGCAGCTGTCAATCTTGGCTCTTTGGTACTGACTAAATCTAGTTCCAATTAAATAAGAATGTGATTCCCAATACTCTTAGTAGCAGAATCATATGGCCTCTTATAGCCAAGTAATACTTATAAAGGAAATAGCAAATCAGAAATTCCCTCCCAAGGACATGGATGCTCACCCTATCAAATTGACTATCAATAATTAAGGCCTTTGATGCCTCAAATCATTTAGATAATAAGATTGCTTTGAAGTAAATAAATATCAAATTAGGATTTGTAGCAGTCACAGGTGTTTGGCAGGGCTGGTCTATAATCACAGAGAAAATGAATGCATTTTATTCAGCATAATTAGAAAAAGAAATGAAGTTTATATGCAAATTGTGAACCACTTTAGACAAGATAACCAGTCAGACTGCTTTTGGTAATTTAAACTTTCATTTGGATGAGAATTTGCAAAGTATCTATTTTCAATGCAATTCGAGTACAGCTGATTGCACTTTCTCAATCATCTGAGAGAAAAATTTAAATGTCCCTGATATAACCCTCCAGTCTTATTTTGGTGCTGACAGAAAAGCATATGCATTTTTGAAACTTGACTTCTCTTACTCTTGTCTATATAAGGAGGATGTCGATTCCAGAGGGTTAGATGGGATTTTTTTTTAGCACCAATTAGAGTTTCAGACCCATGCAGCAAAACAGCACTGCCTTCGGGAACTTTATTGACAAAAGTGGATTTGCAGGTTAAACAGCCAAACATTTCTGAACACATTCATTAAATATATTCAATTTTTCTCAAAAGGTGAGGCTTTTTCTTTTGTCAGAAATACAGTGGTTCCTACTTGTTCTCACTTCTCCATCAGCTCATCCTCCTGCTAAAAGAAGCACAAACCACTCAAGCTAAGAGCTGTGCAGTTTGACCCATAGTTGTTATTAGATGTAGCCAGTCTCACCCTGTCTGGTGTGGCTCAGTAGGTTGGAGCATTGCTCCATGCACCAAATGTGGACACATATGGGAGGCAACCAATTGATGTTTTTTTCTTACATCAATACCTCTCTCTCTCTCTCTCTCTCTCTCTCCCTTCCACTCTTTCTAAAAATCAATAAATATATTTTTAACAAATTAATAAAAATAAGTAGCCAGTCTTTTCCCTGTAATAGTTAACACTATTGTTTCTGATGGCAATTGCCAAACAATGTAAGAGAAATCATATTCTTTAATTTAATTAACTGATCAATAATAGTAGCTTCAACCAAAATCCTATGGTTAAAGAAAATTTAACAGTTGCAATGTTTCCGATAGATACAATCAGAAGTTAAACTAAGTGATATGAGAAACACCAAAATAATATTTTCCTTCTTGCTCCTTTATGTGTTATTTTGGTTCATAATATGGAAGATGATATTTACCATTGGAATGATTCTCTTACATTAATGTTTTCCTTTAGCTGTGTTCACTTTATCCTTTTATTCCAAAATCAGCTCCTGGGTAGTTCTTAACTCAAGGTTGAATGGCTTTCTAAGCTGCTGAATTTTCTAACTGGAAGGTGCAGGCAGGTCAGAGACCTTTGGTGGCTGTCAGAATGCCTGGAGCACCTGGTTAAGAATGGCTGTGGTTAGGTGTGCTCCAGAGATGCTCTGTGAGAAATATTGTTCAGTAAAACTCCTTCAAAGCAGGAAGTGCTGTCGAATCATTATTTCCTCCTTTAATCTAACTTTACTATGGTTTTACTCCTGTAAGCATCTCCTTGTAAGTAAAGCTGCTGACCTTAACTTTCTGCCTAGCATTCATTTTTGCAACAAACACTGAAACACATTGCCTTCATAGACTCTTTTGTTTGCTGTTTCCCAACTGACTGCCAAATTCAGAATCTCCCATAATTAATTTTAGCACATTTTACTGCCCCAATAACTTGCTTATTAAATTATACTTATATCCTGAATTGTAGTCTTTGCATAATTAACATATGCAAATATAAAGAGTAGAATAATTAAAGGATTATTTATAATACAAAAGGAAAAGTGATTCAGCAACGCTGAAGAATTTGTTATTAAACCTTATTTGCAAATTAACTCCTCCTCCAGGTCTCCTGAGTAAAGTCTAAGTTGTCAGGGTGTTTATTGTAGAAGAAATGTGTGATTGGGTGTTTAATACATTTGGCTTTCATAGGTTTTGAAACTATTCCTAACTCTTTAGAACTATCCTCTGCTTGCCAATGTTTCTTATTAAAATAACATGGTGGAAACTTCAGTGTAATCACAAGCTACCAAGCACCTATGTTTCAAAAGTTAAGCAGCTTAAGGAAAATAATAGCTGATTTTTATAGAGTGCTTAATATGTGCCTGACTCTATACAAAATACTTAATTTATCTAGCAAATGTTATCCTTACAACAACTCCAAGAGGCAGATAATATTATAGTATCAGTTAAACTGTGAGGAAGTAACTAGTGACTTCATTGAACGTCTATCTT
Source organism: Noctilio leporinus (assembly GCA_004026585.1). Classification (NCBI taxonomy): domain Eukaryota; kingdom Metazoa; phylum Chordata; class Mammalia; order Chiroptera; family Noctilionidae; genus Noctilio; species Noctilio leporinus. The sequence continues at coordinate 425,180 of PVIW01000230.1, read as the reverse complement.
GTTATTTCCTAATCTATCAAATACCATAGCCCAAGTTTTCCCCACTAATCTGCTCTACCAATTATACACTTTATTAAAAAAAAAATTATGTGTTAAGCCTGGTATGGATACTATTTTTTGGCTCTACGTTTGGCAGAAAATGTTAAATTAATATCTAGAGAAAGTTTATTGTAAACATGAACTGATATACTGAGAACTTTGTCCTAACCAGTTTCACTTACACTATAACTTGGTTTCAGAAAATAGTACCAATGAATGTTTTCTGGGAAAACATGCATATCAGTGGAGGTGAACTCAACTTTAGGCAGGTCTTTTGATTATCATAGATTAAGAGAATCAGGAATTTGATTCCAATTATTCCTTTCCCCTCTTAGATCATGACCATGAAATGTGAAGTAAGGAAAAGAACAAGGGTGTTAGATCATGTCATGATGTCAACTGAATGTATTTTTATGAAACCTGATGAAATCAACAGAAAATTAACTTTTCAGTGTTAAACCAATCACCCTTGGCATTCAAAGAAAGAACCACAGCCACACTATCTAACATATATATATGTGCAAGGTTGGGCAAGTGTAGGTTTACAGTTGTTTGTATGGAAAATAATAAAATAAATAATAAATCATACTGTAAGAATAAACTGCATTTTGTATATTCACAACTATAAACCTACTTTTTCCCCACTTTGTGTGTATGTGTGTGTAGAGAGAGAGAAAAAGAGAGATGGGGAGAGAAAGAGATGGAGTAGAGAGATGACAGAGATAGAAGCAGATTTAGAACTTTGTATGGAATTCAGACACATTGCCTTGACCTGCAAGCCACCTCAGCAACTGCTAAGAATTCTTACAAATGCAACTAAATTGATTTATCTATTTTCCTTCTTCTGGCTTCCTGAGGGAGCTAAAAAAAAGCACAAGAAGGCCATGCTGAAGGGACAGTCCCACAGGTTGGCACAAGTTGGGTATCCAGTCAGGGAAGTCTTCCTGGAGTGAGTGGCCTTGGATCCAACCAGAACCCTTAGGAGCCCTGAAAGGCCTTGTGTGCTTGTGTCTGGCTGTAGAACAGAGCCTGATAGGAAGTTCTTTATGAAGTACCAGGTAATTGGCAAGAACAACTAGGTGATGCCTATCCACTGCAAGGTCCTAATCCGGGAAGCAGCAGGTGGGCAAATCAAGCTCTGTGCCTACAAAATGTCAAATCACCTATGGATTAGGTGGACCCACTGGAGCACTTCCTAGGGAGAGTGAGAAAAGATGTGTGAGCTTTCCAGTACAATTCTGAAGTGTGGAACACCATGAAGATGCTAAGGCTATGATGGGAGAGAAAACTCCAGGATTTGAACTGGGAAAAATTAGCTGAAGCTTTAACTCAAGATGATCAGAATTCATCCTCCCCACCCAACTGATGTGAACTCTGGTATATGATTGTTTTAAGTCTCACAATGGAGAGGAGAGGTAAAATATCCTGTCAAATATTTTATACAACTTCATTTGACATTGCCTCTTCCTCCATGTCCTCAGATTACTTAAATAATGTCAAAATATGAACTACTCAGAGAATGAAGAACACATTCCTTTTCTGACATTTGGGAGGAGAGGCAAAAATAAATCAACCACATTATATCAAAATGAACAGAAGGTCTGGACAAAGACATACAAAATAAAGTAAGATGAAAACGGAATCACATGGTTACCATAAAAATATACATCTTCTTCCCATCATCAAAGAAATGCTATAAGAGAAATACTCTCATAGACAACAACAAAAACAAAAAAAGAAGAAAGAAAGTAGCATTAGCATTTATATGAATAATGCATTCTAAAAGAAAATATAATACATTAAGGTGAAAAATTTCAAGGAATAATTTATGTGGTAAAAGAACTTAAAAACAGAAAAGCAATTAATAATTCAAAAGGCTGGAAAAAATAGACAAAATGATATAGTAATGATCTGAAATGTGGTCCTTCAAAATATGTTCACCCAAATCCTCAGAATCTAATCTAGTTTGGAATAAAAACCTGTGCAGATATAATTAAGATAAGGATCTCAAATGAGGTAACTCTGGATTAGGGTGGACCCTAAGTCTAACAAGGAGTGTCCTTCAAGAGACCAAAAATAAGACACAGGCAGAGGGGAGAAGCACAAGTAGACACAAAGGAGAGAAGACCATGTAAATATATTAAGACAGTGGTTGGACATGTGAAACTACGAGTCAAGAAACCCCAAGGGCTGCCCATAGTCCGCAGAAGCTAAAACAGAAGCAGAGAACAAATTCTCCCTCAGAGCCTACAGAAAGAACCAACCTTGCCAACAACTTCATTTTAGACTTCAGGCCTCTGGAATTGTGAGGGAATACATTTCTGTTACTTTAAGCCACCCATTTTATAGTAATTTGTTCAAACAGATCTAGGGAACTAAAGCATAGATGAAAAGCGAGACTACACAGCTAAGAAAGCAAATCAAAGGTGAAACAAGATTATGATAGAACTAATCATTAAATTAGAAGCAGAGAAGATAGACAAGCTAAACATTGAATGAATGATGCAATGTGGATCAAAGGTTCCTAACTTTGCCCAAATGCCTCAATACCTTTTTCCTTGTCAGGGGAACCCTCTCAAAACACATTTCCTGGTCTCTCTTGCAAACAGAGATTTAAGGGTATCACCAAAATTTGGGTTATGGGGTAAAAATGAAAATACATGCCTTTGAAAGTTCAAATGCCTTTGAAGAAAGAGTGCATACTATTATTTTTCTACTTGTTTGCTGGTTGACAGGGAAGAGTTTTGGTTGGGAACAGAGTAGCCCCATTGGACCTGAGGTGGTCCATGTGTTGGCTAACTACAACAAGAACAACAAGATGAAAGCCAGCTAATTCTGTGACAGTGCAGAACTTCTCTGTCAGCCACAAGTGGCTTATGCCAAGCTTGTTGCATATAACATACATGAACTTCTTTTTTTCCGTTTGGTTGTTTATTTGTTTGTTTTGGAGGGGACATCCAGATATGAACTGCTACCTTCTTTCGACACTTAATATAGTTGGGCCTTTGTTACAGAGGCCAGAACTTTCATTACAAGTAATGTATTCAGATACAGAGATGTATCTGGAATTATACTCAAAAGATATTAATAATGAATACCAGCTCAACTTTGTTTAATATGCATTTTTCTTTATGGAAAAGAAAAAGAACAGGCTTGAAATTATCTGGCATTTACATTATTGAGCTAACTTGCCAAATGATTGGTCTTAAATAAATCATTTCATCTATTTGAACCTTATTCTTTATCTATTAACTAGAGATAAAACTGCATATTTAACCTTTCTATACCTATTTTCTAAACTATAAAATGGGAGCACTAATATTTCCTATTTTATAAGGTTTTATTCAAGATTATCTGAATAATCTTTGAATGAAATCAGACACATAGTAAGCATTATGTGATGTTTAGTTATCATCATTATTATTGTCATTATTATTATTATTATCATTATGATTGCCTGGCAATGTGTGGGATTAAATATTATACAGTATATGACATGTTTAGCTTGATACCTAACCAATAAATGCTAAATTATACTCACATTATAGCAATTATCATTGAGTAAGCACTTTAAGTCATGTTTTCCCTTTACCTCCCTACTGCCATGCTAATTGAGCTTACCTGTGGAAGAGCATAACTTAGGTTCTTATTTCATGTTCTGATAGTCTTACCTCTAATATCTCCACTCCAATTCATTCTAGTCATTGCTGTCAGATTAATTTCTTTAAGGTATGGCTTGGTAAAATGACTATCCAATAGTTAAGAAGCAGGTCTTTGGGAGGTAATTAAATGATGAGGGTGGACCTCCAGTGTGGATTTATGTAGACACTGGGAAAGAAACAACAGTTGACACATGACATCCCCTTCACAGACTTAAGAAAAAGTCTTGGGATATTGGAAAGAACACTCTTCAAGAAAATGGGAGCATGCTATCAGATCCTTGGTCTGGATACTCCTGTAAAGTCAGGAATTGTGTCTATTTTTTTTTTTTTAAGATTTTATTTATTATTTTTAGAGAGAGAGGAAGGGAGAGAAGCAGAGAGGGAGAGAGACATCAATGTATGGTTACTTTCACCTGCTTCAAGCTTCACAGCTGGCTGGAGACCTGGCTTGCGAACTGGTTATATGTGCCCTAGCTGGGACTCAAACCAGTGACCTTTGGGTTTGCAGGCCAGTACCTTAGCCACTGTGCCACCGGCCAGGGGTCTAATTTTTAAATGACATATGGCTTATAATAGATGGTCACACAGTCTCAGACCTGTCACTAACCTTTAAACTCCATCAGCCTCGATTTGTTTGTCTCTAAATGAAACAGTTGCACTAAATTGACTCTATGGCCCTTTCTTCTTTTGTGTTCCATGATTTTCAAAATAGGAATCATACAAGATAATAAACCTCAGATTAAATATAATGCAAATTATAAACCAAATTAAATATAATGCAGAGATGTCATGGGTGGGATATATAATTCCATGTATAATCAGGAAACGGAGGGAAAAGCAACTGCAACAATTGGAAAGACCTCAGACCAGTCTTGGGGCTGCAAAGTACAGCATAGTGACTATAGTTTACAATATTGAAAGTTGCTAAAGGAATAGGTCTTAAAACTTCTCAGAACAAGAGAAAAAAATATGACTATATGTGGTGATGGACACTAACTAGACTTAATGTGGTAATCATTTCACAATCTGTACATATATGGAATCATTATGTTGTGTACCTGAAACTAATATAATATATGTTAATTATATCTCAATTTTAGTAAAGCTTTTTAATACTCATTTGGATATAAAATGACTGACCACATGGACAGCTATGACCCAGTTTACCCAAACATGGCCAATGGCAATTGCCCCCTCACTGACAGCTGGCCAATGAAAACAATAGGATGCTAATGATTGTAGGATAGCCAATTTTTAGACATAGGATGTGACAAAATAAATGTGCATTTTAAAAATCAGCAAAATGGGCTAGTGTGCATTACATAAGGAAGGCCATGGGTTGTTCAGTGGCCAGTGCAGTAGAGAGGTTGTGCAGCTGTGTGGACATTGCTTAGAAATGAAAATCACAAGTTCCAGAGCAGCAAAGGCTGGATGCAGGACTTATAAAAAAGATATAACACCTGAGATCTATGGCCGATCCAAAGCTGGGCTACTGAAATGTATACAAGAATGAATTCAAATATTCCCAGTGACTTTTTTCTAATCAGTACCCCACACCTTGATGACAGAGAACTTGCCCACTGTGAAATTGTGCTCTCAAAGATGCACTTTAAACTAAATAGCCCCTCACATTAGTAACTGAATTTCAAATAACCCAGATTTATACCGAAGTAGCATTTAATTATCAATGAATATGCTTCCATTTTAGTTCTCAGTGAGAGAAATAAGGACTTATTTTTTTAAAAAATACCTCATGGTTCACAGAGTGCAGGAAAAAAATAAAAGGACATTTCCCCCTGTTTTCTCATTCAAACAACTATGAGTCATTTTGAATTTCACTTAGATCTTCCAGTGGAGGTATTTCTTGTGTAAAATCCATGAACCCCCCAAAACTGCCAAGTGCCTGCAGCACACTGAAAGCAAATGCCCCATGCAAAAGAGTATGGCTCCCTGAGTGACAACCAGTCTGTAAGGTCCTTATTTCCCACCATCTTTAGCAGAGCCGTGATCACAGGAAAGTGCCTATTATTGCAGCACCCTAGGTCACAGGTGGTTCTGCACTGATGCATAATTAAATTGTGCAGAAGAAATTAAAATCGTTTTGCAAATAAAGCCTCTTTATTCAGGCTGAATAGGATGGATTGAATGCAGAACCATGTTCACACCACAGCCCCACAGCCTGGGGACCAGGGAGATTAATCTGGAGAGCAATCACTTGATGATCCCTGACTATGAATACTTAGCTGAAATTATTCCTCAGTCACTCTGGGATGGGAAAAGCAATCACTCATAATTAGCAGGTCACTTTTCTTTGTAGGTGTATTTATGCAGGGCATGGAGGTGAGGGCGTACAGGAAAACCCCTCTTGTTTAGGAGAAAAAAAATTGATATGTGTGCCTGGGATGAACATGATAAAAAGCTATCAAAGGAAAAATGAACTTATTAAGAATGAAGAGATCTAATTGATTGTATGTTTCCATGTGTGCAGTTGGGAGGATGAGAAATTGGTAGCAAGGAGCTAAGGAAAGCTTTTCTCACTTTGGGAAAAGTCAGTTCTCTTGGGCGAGGCTTTGAGGAATGACACAAATAAGTACATTTGATACTAACTTCATGACCCATTCTCCAAAGAAATACTAATTTTCTTTTTGCTTTTAGGAAACTGAAATATAGACAGAATCCTATGCTCTAAGAGTCTAAAAATTCCCAAACACACATACACTCTCTCTCTCTCTCACACACACACACACACACATACCACACACACACACATTATGAATACATTGCCAGTTCAGTCATGGTGTGTCATTTAAACCATTTCTACATTATTCCAGTTAGATGCTCATCCAGTCAAGGAATTTAAATCTCCAAAGTTTGCATCTGAAGCAGAACAAGTATTTTTGGACAATACCTTTAGTATATATTATACAATATTGACTTATAACAAATATTTATGTGCATTGCATGTACATGTAGTATGGATATGTGGTATTAGTACTATAATAGGTAAATAAATCCATAAACAAGTGGGAGATATCAGTTGTTGAATTACTTGAGAAGAAAATATAGCAATCTTTAAGAGTCTACCAGAAATATTAGAATGTCACAGTTTCCAGGATTATTTACCAAACATGCCTTTAAAAAATTTAGGCCACCAATTAGATTAGTCAGACTGCCAATTCTAGATTTTTCAACAGAGCTGCAAATTATACCACAGATTTACTGCCATTTAGACACGAAGACGAAAATGACTGGTTAGTTGTTTTTAATAGAGGTTGCTTTGGTATAAAGGAATGGATTCAGCACATGTAAATACAGGCCCAATATTAATATTATTTCATTGCCTACCTACTAATTCAAACATCTTATTTCAGGTCCTCATCCAACAGGTGATATAAGGTAGTTTTTAGGCAACACAATCAGATTAAACTAATTCACATGACTGGATGGTAATAGTTTATCTATGAAGAAGTATGTAAAATTTAGGATGGATTTGTATCAATTTAAATACACATGTTACCAAAAAATCAAAAAGTGTTGGTAGTTTTAAAATATTGAAGATGCTCCAGTATATTTTGGAACAGAAAACTATTGCAAAAAAATTAATACAAAGAAATCTCATTTAAAATGGGATTGGGAGTCCAGGAGAGAGAATGCAGATCCACACGTCACTCAACACACACAACTGACCCCAACAGGAAAAGATGTGCCTTGCATCTCCACCAGAAGGTGAGCTATTTTACTACCTCAGTAGGTGACAATAGCTAGTGCCCACCCTGCAGAATCAGATTTACCCTGGAGATAGACACTGAATAGACTGCGGGTCTAATAAGAGAGCTTGGCTCCTTATCCATGTTGAGCCCAGCAAAGAATCCTGAATCCAAAGGATAACCCTGCTTTTCCTTGATCAAGTTAATCGTGATACGTTCTTAGCTTCTCCTTGATGCATCAATGATACTAATTTGATTTCCAACCACTAAGTCAATATATAGAAATTTCATTCCCAGTTCAGGATTTATTTATAATACCTTTAAAACAGGATAGATAAATCCTGACTTTGACCATTAGCAATGACAAAGGAAGAATTTAGTAGTAATTTTTGAAAAAAATACATCATTATTTTAATTAACCTATTTACCTCTATGTGCATGAGAAGCTTTTCTTTTTAGATGTTTCTTATTCTTTCCTTCTTTCTTCTTTCATTAAGCTTTATTTTTAGAGCAGTTTTAGGATCACAGCAAACTCGCACAGAAGGTATAGGAAGTTCCCATGGTCTCTCTACCCTACGCATGGCAGCCTGCCCTGTTACCAACACCCCCCACCAATGTGTAAACAACCATTTTTAATCTATGCTTTAAGATACATTTAGCCTGTGTTAAGATGACAATTGTTGTACTTTTTCTTCTTTTTCCTTTAAAATCTTAGCTGCCTTTCTTTTCACTCTTCCTTAGAGTTTAGCTATTGGGTTGTTTTAGAGCAAATGGTCTGGCGAGTCAGGCTTATTCTAATTTCCTTTGCTGGCAGAGCAGTTATGCTGCCAAAGGATCTCAGCCTCTGCTAAGTACTGATTTTAATGGATTTTGTTGGCCATTCCCAGTCCATCTGTCTGCAATAAAGCAAAGACCCCTTCAATCCTTATAGGAATTTTGGAGCTGTGAAAACTCAGAAATGCCACCTGGGAGATTACTTTACTTCCATCTTTGAAGTGTTCTTCTGGGATTGATTTGTGCTCATCCAAGCTTTTGAATAGTTACTTTTCTCACACTTTAAAAATTTTTTTCATTTCAAGTGAAATACACCCCCCTCTTGAATCTAAAGATGCTAGAATGACAATAATAAAAATCTTGGATGACTAATGATCATTTTTGTAAGGAGAAATATTGCAATAGAATGGAATTTACCCTTGAAAACCCTGTGTCAACATGCTTGCCCATCTTCTTCCCTTAAAGGGCATCTCCAATGTCCACCCTGTATTTATTTTACCATCTTTCAATATGCACACAGTTTTTATTTTTCTTCAATATATTATTTTGCTAGAGAACCAAGGGAGAACAAAAGGATGAAAACTATGAATTCTTAGACAAAAGTTAAGTAATTTTTCTCATTCCTTAACCAAGATTATAATTCTACAATATTTCTGTCAGCAGCTTCTGGAAGATAGAGGGGTATATTTCATTCTGAATTGCCATGGAAACCTCCCAAAATCTTTAGATTATCCAGGTTAGAGTTGGTGGCAGCCTGGATGTTTAGAAACAGGTATAAATTGGTTTAAAACCTATAAAGACCAAAACTCTGAAAGCAACTCCAGGCCTCCCCGCCCTCCCTCTGCCCCCCGTTTCTCTCTCTGTTTCTCATCATTAATCCTTAACTTTTTCCAACTCAGTGAGAGGAAGGTTGATTCTGGCCTTTCGAGCTGCAAGCCTTCAGCCTCTGGCAAACTTGTGGATTTAAGCTTAAGCAAAAACAAATGCCAAGATGTAGCCACCATGATTTATATACCTATTCATTATCATTAATATTTTTCTTCTCTATCATGAATGCCTAGAAACTGCTACAGCAAATCTAAGGAATGTTATTTCTCACACAACAGAAGGAATAGAGAAGCAACTTTATGTATTTTACCATTGTATAGGAGACAAACTGAAGTGAATAAGTACCATAAAAAGAACCAAAGTATCATAAAAAGAACCATAATTTTTAAAAGCCAAATAGAGAGGTGCTAATAAAAACAAAAGCTTTCCTATTTCACTCAATGCCCTGCAAAGAAAGAAAAGGGCAGCTTTGGAACTGAGGGGCCGGGCACTCGGAGTCAAGGACACATTCCTCAGTGTTTTCAGCCTTCCCTTCCAGAGTTAAGTGGGAAACATGCCTATGTGGGACTGCTGAAAGCTCCCTCAAGATGTGGAGGATTATGTCAACCTATCATTGGCTCAGACAAATGCTACTTGGGGATGAATATCTTCATCAGAGTCTAGAGAATTTGCTGGCAGGGGCTGACCTCAGCCTGGCAATCTCACAGCTCGCTTTAGCAGAAGAGTCACTGGGTGTGACTGCTGCCCCTAGAACACCTCCACAGTCCAGACAGCATTACCTTTATAGCTGATGGTCAGGGGAGGAATAACCAGGCAGGCATAGTTGACTGACATATTGGCTCCTGAGAAGGCGCAGGCTTCCTTCTACAAGGGGTTTCCATTTGCACTCACATTAGGACGCACACAAGATGCTCTGCCCACCATATGGGATGAAGCAAAGACCATCACACTCTGATTAAGAATGAGGAACCTGATTCCTAGGAAGATTTCAAAAGCACAAGGTCAAGACTGCTGATTTGAAGTAAGTCGGCATTCCTTTTTCTTTTTCAGCTGTCAAATTCCCCTCCACTCTTTAACGTGAGGGTGTCCATGGGGTTGTGATCATGAAAGAAAAAGACGCAGATTTTTTTAAGTGTCCTGAACACAGAGTTGATGCATCAGCTCATCACATTCTGCGTATGTTAAAATGTAATGTTGATATTGTTTTAGAAAAACACAATCTGCAGCAGGTCATTAAATCTTTTATATTAATGATTTTCATGGAAGAATTGTCTGATTAACCAGTGAAGTAAATTATTATAACCTATTGCTGCTGATCCCAAACCCGAGAGGGACAAAAGGAAGCCAGACAAATGATAGAAACTATGGACAAAAAATATGTCTGAAGAGGAAAGATACAAATGGCATCTCTGCAAAGTAACCAAAAGAGTGAATTTGGATTTCACACTGAAGTTTATTTTTTTAAATCTTTTCCCAAAGGAGTGCAATAAAACAGTTTTAAATCAAAAATTGAAAATTAGAACCGTCTTTTGAATGGCACTGTATGTATAATTGTGTGTTAGAGGCTGGCATTGAGAAATAAAGAGGTGCATATATGAATGAAAATTTAGTAAGTCCTTTTCAGGGGGGTAAATGATACATTTTTGAACCAAAAAATATGGTAGTCCTTGAGCTATTGAGCTGCATTTCCAGTGTTCCCAGTGAAGTTTCACATTTGGCCCACAGAAAAGTGCCTGGGTTACAAACTAGCCTGGTACAGTGGGCCCATAAATCAGTTGGGGTAGTAGGCTGAATTATGTTCTTAATCATGGAAGGCTACTTTCACTTGAAACTATTCTTTCTCATATTTCTAGTAGACTCTGTTATTTATGGGCATGCTGGAACATTGCCAAAGCCTTTCCCCTAGGTAAAATGACAACATCTTCATTAAGAATGTTTGGTCAGTGGCCTGAGTTGCGGAAGAGTGGTCTCATTGTTCTAATGCACGGGCATCTATCATCGGCCACCAAGCTGGAGGATATCTGAATTCTTCTTCTTTTTCTTTCTTTCTTTCTTTTTTTTTTCTTTTTCTTTTGAGCCCAACGCTAACTGTATTTTTTTTAAAGGCAAAGCATACCTTCTCTGGAGCTTAGCCATCTCCTCTTTCAAGTGACTATCCCAATTCCTAACAGAACTCTTATGAAAATTAAATTTAAATCAAAGAAATCGCTTACTTCCCCCTAAGAAAACAAGCATGGGATAATCACTTGTAAAACATGGTCAAAATTATTCTTATATTGAGCAATGTAATATAATTCACAGGAAGAAAAATGGATGTTATATTAAGATTTTATCTATTAATGTCTGGGAAATACAATAGAAAACTTGAATTTTTTTTAGCACACAGTGGGACTGAGTTCTTCTCTCAGAAGCTGCAGAGGAATTCCTGTTACCTGTTCAAGAACTATTTGTGAATGAATACAAAGGAGAACACTTCACAGTAAAATTAGAAAAAGGAAAAAAAAAAAAAAACTAACTAGAAATCTAAGAAAATTATAAAATACTCATAAGAGATGCATGGGAATAAAAGCTTTCATTTTGAATGTCTGAAGTTAACCTTGTAGATTGATTATAAGAAAATGAGCAAGAATCTAAGAAAATCTCAATATGCTATTTCAAACATCCCAAGCATAAGTGAACAGATCATTTCTCATTTTTTATATAAATTTTAATCTAATGATGTCTTTGAAGTTTATAAGAAAACTTAGTGTGTGTACGTGTTTGTGTCTGTCACATATGTGTAGGATTTTGTGTGTGTTATTTGGGGTGGGAAGAGTTTACGATTCAGGGCAAGTGTGAGAAAGTGCTGGTCTGTATCAAGTTTTCGTGGCTTCAGAAATAAGGAAAATTCCAACTTTCCAATATACACACTCAACTAATACATTTTATCATAAAACATGTTGGTATGGTGAAGACTGGCAGCTGTCAAACTTCATTCAAACGTGTTTTACTCCTCAAGCCTGTCACCTTCCTCAAATCCTTCAGAAGTGTAAAGCAAGTGCTCTTAAGAGAGACCTTGGCAAGTGTGAAGACCTGCTCTGCTGCCTCTAGGTAAGAAGGTTGAATCCTGAAGGGCTGTCAAGTCATGCCTTGAGTTACATTTAAAAAGATGCAAAGATCAAAAACATTAAGGTATGTTTTAGATTAAGAAGTCCAACTCCTTATTAGTAATTGTTGTCAAACCTGGTACCACTCACTGGGATGGCAACGGCTTATAAAACTTTAAGTACTATTTTACTCAATATAAAATGTTTAAAAGATTTTTTAAAAATAATAGAACGCCACTGCTGCTTGTTCCCCCACCAATTTCTGTTGCTCATTGTTTTTAAAGATAAAATGCCTAACCACTCTTATCTTTCCTTGACAATCACGTTTTTAAGTTGATAGCTTAAGTGTTTGTTATTTTCTAATACTTATTATTTTGAAATGGATTACGACTCACAAGAAGTTGATCAAACGATTCAGAAAATTCACCCAGCTTTCCCCAGGGATAACATCTTACATAAACATAATCTTTTGTTAAAACCAGGAAATTGATATAGGTACCATAATATTAACTCACATACAGACCTTATTCAGACTTCACTAGTTTTTGTGTGGATTTTTTTTTTCTGCCCCTCTTGGGAATCATTGAGTTACCTAACTCTAAATGGTTATCAATAATAAATATTACATGATACAGAAACAAATCATTGACCAGCAGTGACACTTAAAATGAGCAAGGCTGAACCAGAAGTCCCATCTGTTTTCACTTACTTCAGAAAGTTTCCGTCTTTAGTCTATTTAATCATTCCTATCCTTTCTACTCTTCAACTCTTTCTCCCCTATGCCAGTATTCGGAGAGCAGCTGCCTAAAACAAAATTTGACATTTTTTAATTTTTAATGTTTTATCTTTGATAAGCTCAAGGGGGTCATTTTCATAAATTCTACAGATGCTTTCTGACATTAATACTGACAAATTAAAGAAATGAACACAATTTGTAAATCTAAGAGCTTGTCAAGGTAGAGTACATATGTTTATTTCTACCTGGTGAACACCTGTTTTCCACTTGCCTAGAAACAATGAGCACCATTGTTTGGAATAGAAAAGAGAAAACTCAGTCTAAGAAACTCTCCTACTGCAGAATGGGCACCAAGGCAATACCGTGATTCACTCGAGGATAATGTATTCTAAGCATGTCATTTCTAATGTATTTTATTTATTTAGAGAGAGGGGAAGGTAGGGAGAAAGAGAGGGAGAGAAACACTTGGGTGAGAGAGAAACATGTGCCACAACTGGGGACCAGGCCTGCAACCCAGCCATGTGCCCTGACTAGAAATGGAAGTGGCAACTATTTTTGCCTCATGGGAGGATGCCCAACCAATGGAGCCATGCCAGCCATGGCTAAGTGTCATATTTTTAAAGATATGTACATAGAAAAAGAGAGAGAAATCATGGCCATTTACCATCATTAAATACACAATTCTTGCTCCTGTGGTTGAATTGTTAAGCGTGATTGCAACTCAGTAGCTCATAAGAAGGATTGAAAAAGGTATACATAAAGGGATAATGGGCCACACTGAGTTCAGTTGATAGGTGAGAAAATCATCACCATTGTGCACAAATGGAGGAAAAATTAACTAAAATTATGTAAATTAGGTTGATAGTTTATTAAACAAAAGATGGCCATTTTATGGTCATTTCTCTCAAACTCTTCAAAGGAAAACCATGAAAACAGGGCCGCTTTTTATAAACTATCAGCTGAATGACTTAAAAGGCAGAAACTAAGACTTTCATAAATATTTTTAAAACTCTTAGAACACTCAAGCACCTTATTGGGAGCTATATAATCTACTTCACCTGCTGCTTATATAACCAAGGACGACAGGAAAATTAAAAGAGATTTTAAGTAATTACTCTACTTTCTCCAAGTTCTGAAGTTCAAACAGGACTAATAAATAGCATTTATTTTTACTTCGTTCTCTTTGCCATAAATGAAGGCAAATGTTATTGGGCTCTGGCAAGTCTAGGTGGGTAATGCCTACTGGGAAAAGGTAAAATAAAATCAGTGGCCCCCAATGTTAGATTTATTACTATGGGACATTTAAGTTCTTTAGAGAATATCCATTGGCAGGACCTTCCAATTAACAAAAGGGAATGATTAACTTTGTGGAGAGATTTTTGCCTACATTAGAGTTTACTTTCTTCTTTTTTGCTCTCAACAGTATTCCTGATGAGGTTGCATAAAAGCACCCATGCCAATCCCAAGCATTAAGGACACTGGAACAGTAGAGTAATTGGGCATCTTAACAGTAAAAGGAAATTTACAGAGCCCTAATACCCAGCTGGGCCTCTATTCTTTGTGGGAACTTTGGAGTCTACAAATGTAAAAGATTAGGGCTTTCATTACTTTACAATGCTCTCAGATATTTAACCAGCCAGTTTTACTGGACTCTAGATATAAGGTGGTGAACTACTGGGATCAAGAGGTTTTCTATTTCATGCTATAGAACTCACTTAGGACAGAAAAATCTTGTAGACTATTGTAGGAAGTCTAATGATTAGCTAGCTATAGGCAGTCATGTTTACTGGGTAGGCCAGTATTGCCGTAACAGCCTTTAGAGTTGTGCTTATCAAAGTTAATGTATGGAAGTTCTTTTTATGAGGCTAATTGTATCATTTTTTAAAATTATCAAGTGAATGATAAGTAACATATGTACTACATAATAGAGAAAGTCAGACACCAAAATAAAGAAACAAACCTTTGCATGCCAGAGTTTGCCTAGCTCAGGGAAATAGGCAAGAAAAGAACTGCACGAAGTTCAATACAATGATAATATAGAAAGCCCTGGAACCCATGGACAGGTTACCAAACTTTGGAGAGAGAGAAAAGGGGCTTCCTAAGTTTCTGATATTATGACATCCATCGTAGGCAACATGTCAAATCAAACTCTTCCTCAAAGACTTGTCCATAATTAACTTTTTTCTCCCATCCCAGATCAATTGCCATTTATAGCTTTCCTGGAACATTTGCATCATGTTGTCTTCTCATGTATATAATTCTGTCACCACCATCATGTGGAGAGCCCTTTGAAGGCAGAGCTCTGCTTCCCCAGGCCTCAACAGCTGTGAGTGCAAATGAGTTCACACTAGCGACAAATTTCCCAGTTCCCAGCTGTGTAATAGCAGACGATTTGGTGCATAACTCAAATTCTCAAATGCTGATGTCTAAGTGCTCCTGGAGAGCTCTGGAAAAAACTGACAATCAGTTATCATGAATGCTTTGCACTCTGCCCTGTGCTGTACCTGCTCTGTGGCATCCCTCCTTACTGCTGGAGCCCAGCTGGTGACCTCGCACCAAGGCCTAAGGTGCTGCCTTTACCATTGCCCACACTGCAGGGATCCTGCTTTCTCTGCTGTCTGGGCACCAATGCTGCTCATCTGTGGTCCTTGTGTTTCAGAGTCTCAGGTGAAACAGCTCCATATACTTGCATTGCCTCCGCTGGCTTAATCCTTGAGGCAGGGCCTGGAGATTTACATGATACTTTCTTCTTTCATTCCTTGTCTACCTCCCCAAATCAGAGCCACTGCTGAGTCTACACTTTCTTCCCTCTTGTAAATCACCGTATGCTAATTCATATCTGAGAGCCACTCACTGCACCACTTAATTAACCACACTACTTAGGTTCAGCCAGGACACCTGCTCCATTAGCATCACTGTTCATGGTTATCTGTATAAAATCTACCCTCTACAAGAGAAGTGTTTACTAACTGATTCTCAACCACATCTAATATGAAATAGCACTACCTAATATCATGCAGTTGGGGGAAAATCCTATTTTGTATACTTGGAAACCAAAGCAAATATATGTGAACAAATGGTGTAAAGAAAAAAAAAAGTGTGCCCCCCTGTGCCACAAGACTAACAATATGGCATTAATATGTGTCTGCCTACCTGCCATCTCTACAAGTTAATTTTTTATTCCATCTCTGGATTTACTATCATGCTTCTGCTGAGAGTACAGTTATGACTGAATTGAGATTCTTTTATAGTCATTCCTCATGCCACACCATAATAAATATTTTTATTG
This sequence comes from Noctilio leporinus, assembly GCA_004026585.1. Lineage (NCBI taxonomy): Eukaryota > Metazoa > Chordata > Mammalia > Chiroptera > Noctilionidae > Noctilio > Noctilio leporinus. The sequence goes on along the minus strand of PVIW01000230.1, from coordinate 409,059 downwards.
CCAAAGTTTTCTCAATATATATATATTATTAGAAATCACAGAATTTGTCCCATGGTTGACTCTATGGAATCAAAAGGCTTAGCATTCTTTAAAGCACAGGGCAACTGAAGGAGGTTCACATAAAATCCCATATGACTATACATATTAAATGTCATCACGTGCACACACACACACACACACACACACACACATACTTACATAAGAAAATGGTTCCTTTGTCTGCTTTAGATTCCATCTCAAAGTTTTTCTTTAACAACTTATTTATCCTTTATTAAAAAGTTTTCATTAGCTGTTGATATTGATTAAAATGAGAAGATATTAGCCCCAATTTACTGAGGAATTGGGAATTTGTACCTGAGTTTATTAAATATAATTTAATATTACATTTTAATTTTAATATTATTTTGTCATAATTAAGGACAAAATAATACATGAGAATTCTTATGTAATATCGATGCTCATAGATTAATAGACTGGAAAGCATGACAGATTAAATAAGTGATATTTATTTTTATGGAGACAACAAATAAAAAATGAATATACAAAACACATAGCATTTCTTAAGGCCAAAGCTCAACATTTAGCACTGATGTGTCTGCCTCACCCTATAACTAACACAAGGGTAAAGGCCCAGCCCAAAGTCAAGTGATGGAGAGTTATATTCTGCCCATGACATGGCCTTGACAAATTTTTAGAAAATGGATAGGAATGAAGAATGTAGACCAATATATCATTCAATCACATTATAATTTAATTTATGTTTCTATTTCTATCTGCTTTTCTCATGAACAAACAAGCTTAGAAAAATTAGTGTTTCATTAAAGTATTAATAGTGAGGAAAAAAGCTCCTGTAATGATTACCCAATGGACAATGTGGAGCCTTTTGAAAAACTGCAAATACAACCACAATCCCAAGTTCTTTTTGGTAAAAGCTTTTTCACTGAAGTGTGACCATGACTCTATTAACTTTTTGTTTTGAATAACATTAAGAAAGCATGTATTAAAAGTGGATTAGTAAAGGTTACTAAAAGCAGGCCTTCCAAAACAATGTGGGTATGGTTCTATTTTACCGAGGGTTTTAAGTTCAATAATATAAGAAAACTGCTTGTCATAATATATTAGACAGACTTCGAAGCTCCCAACACACGTTGCAAAGGAGAAAAAAGAATCTCTACATTTTGGGAAAGGGAGCTTTGATGCTAATATCGTTTTGAATCAAAAATAATTTTCAATTGCTGCTTTTCCATTATATGTAAACAACTGTAAATGTATCTTAATCATCTTTAACTTTATGTATGTGCTTACTCTTTAGTAAACTTATTTGCAGCAATAGTATTTTAGACTTTTTAAAATCTCTACTTTAAGGCACATAAATGTTGTGGTTCCAACAATGGTCACTTAACAGTTTTGTTTTATTGTACATAGTTCACACCCCTACACGTACAAACACCCCCCAGAAGGTAAGATAAAAAATGACAATTTTCATGATAGAGTAACTTTTGTATTAGAAAGTAGGAGTATGTTGATTAGAATAGGGTGCATAGAATTGTCTGTGCAAACAAAGGGGGTGAGTTTGAAGGCTTTTATTATAGATCAAAATGCATGCTGTGATTAGGGCTATAGCTCAGGGAAATGAAGTTTGGTCTCTGAAATGACTTAAATTTCTCAACAACAAAGTGGTCCTAATTTGACTTCTCTAGTCTCATGTACTATAGGCAGAATTCCTGATTACATACTTGTGACAATGGATAGCATAAAGGGTGTTATTTATACAATTCCTAAATTATGAATTAAAATGGAATCATTTGGTCAATTGTACAGGTGTTTCTAATCACACCATTTTTATCTAGAGACATAGGTGTGTGATGCAAGTGGTTGAAGTGGTTGAATCAGATGTTTTGGTGCCAATTAGTTGTAGCTGTCATTAAGAATCTGATTTTCCAAGTGCTGTGGTTTGTACACTAATGAAATCACTTCTTTACTTTCTTTTCCTTTTTTTTTTTTTTTTTTTATCTCAGTTAGGGAAATGGTGACAGGAAACCCACAAAGATTTAAAAGGAAAATCTGAGATTTATAAAGTTACTTGACAAAGGCAAAGAATGATGGTAACAGTATATAATAGTTTGGATATTTATTTACCTCTATATTTTATTACTAGATACCACATAGTACACTTTGAACTGACATAGTAAAGAATTATTTTAAGTTTCTACCTTTAATTCAAGTCTTTTAAAATTTGTGGACTCTCAAGCTACAAGCAATGATTTGCTATGTTAAAATCTCAGGACATTAAATCATGTATTAGAATAAGTGAGTACAATGAAAAAAAAAAAAATAGGGAGCCCAGATTTTGGAGTCATAGAGAAAAGTTTCAAATATCAATTAAAAAAGTGTATCATGTGGGCAAGTCATGAAGATTTGGTAAAGCTCTGCTTCCTCACAAATGACATGGGAAAAATGCCTAACTTACCAGATGGCTGTAAAGATTAGTGGTGGTATTTGAACTGTAATTTTTATTAAATCCCCTTAAAAATAGCTTTCAATTAATTTTACCTTCTTAAGCTGAGAAGGACTAGGCATTACATACAAAGTCATCATTTTGGTTCCATGAATGGAAGAATGAATGAATGATTGTGTTAGAACAGCTGCTCCTCCTACTTGCTCCTCCATAGATTTCAGATCTCACCTTGTAGTCAGTGCAGAAAGTATCGTGATGATGACAGCTGGATTATCCTAAAGAGAAAGACAATGATAGAAGGGAATGAAATGGAGTATTGAGAAATGAGTCATAATTGGAAAGGAAAAGAAATTCTGAGGTTATCCATAGTAAAATCAGTGGAGTCTAGTGAGTATTGTCTTTTCTTTTTTATTCCCAGAAAAGCATAGGCTAAATTTTCACACATTAGATATGGGGATTCATCAATACTGAAAAATAAATTTCTTTTAACAGATTTGCTGAGTTTTTAGTAAAAATAGTTGACAACTGGAGGAAATTTAAACGAAAAGCTCAACCAGCTTTTTACTATAATAGAAAATTTTATGTGGAAAATGACAAACTGATGTTAATTTTCAGCTTTTAAAAAATGTGTTTCCAAGGGAAAAATACTGTACAATGGGTCATGTGGGACCAGTTATGGTGGTTGTGCCAGTATTTTTGAAGTTTGCTTTCTGTAGTTTCACAAACACTAAAACTAAAAGTAAAAACAACTCTGCTGTTATTTTAAAGAGTGCTGGAACACTGTAGTCATGGATCCCAGATCGTTGTAATTGATTAAATGGATTAAAATCAACTGACAGACTAATAGCTTGTTCCTAATGAGTTAATGCAGTTAATCAGGTATGGATACAGCTTTTGTGTTCTTAAAAATATTTTAAAATTAAATATGTATATAACAAATGCATATAAAATAGATATTTATGAAATAAAAATATACTCATATATAGTTTGAGTATATGCATTTTCCTTCAATAATTTATTTCTTCAGCTAATGTATCCTTTGAGATATGACTTTTACCCACTTTCCTGCAGTCTGATTCTTATTTCAATTCTCTACTGCTGTGTAACATCACATTCCAAATGTACAGGTTTAAGTGAAATTAATTTTCTTTGTTTATAATTCTTTAATTTGAGATTCTTTAATCTGCTCTATCGTGCAGTGGGTCCCTCCCTCCATGGATGACTTATTACGTCAGACAGAGACTGAACCCAGAATTTTTCTTCTTAGCTATTCTCAGGGACTTTCTCTCTTGATGTGAAATTTCCATTTGGTTCTCCATGTGGTCATTGCATCCAGATATCAGGACTTCTTACATGAAGAATCAAGATTCCCAAGGTCACACAGAAAAGGATGCTGTTAGACCTTCTTAATGCTGAGTCTAGGAACTGAACATCATTCACAACACATCGTGTTGGTTGAAACAAGTCATAGTACCAGCCCAGGTTCAAGAAGGACATTATATTATTGAGAGTCCTAAATACAGGGTGGCGTGATTCATTGGAATCTAGTAGTATTCCTTCTCTTCCCTAATGATTCACATTTCTCCCACATGTAAAATATATTCTCATCTTTCTCAAGAACCCCAAACATTTATTCTATCAATGCTTCAAACTCAGCCCTGAGGTATAGGATCTTATCATCTAAACTATGCCCCAGTAAGGATGAGTCTCCTTGGATAAAATTATATATATTTCAGAAAATATTTGAACTAGACACATGTGGGGTTCCCATATCCATCAAATATTTAGGGAGAAAATATATGCAATAAACCTGCCACCCAATTTTTTGTGTAAGAGTTGGGGAAGGGGAGACTGGAGACAGCTCTCAGTAATTCGTAGTAATTTTGAAATCTGGCCATTTTCACTCTCTCCTCTGGGGTGGGGAATGTAAATTGTTTGGGACCCATTTCTGTTCTATTTCACCTAAGAATGGTTTTCCATGTTGTTTGGGCCTTTGTCTTTGAAAGATTTACTTTTCCTAAGAAATGATCAGTGTTTGCATTTCAGTAGTTTTCTCAAGTCTGCTTCCTCACACTAGTATTGGAGTCCAGAGGTTCCTTTGCATCTTGTACTGTTTTTGCTCTTTTTAGACCCAATTTACAATTCCTTTAAAGACTTTGAGGACCTCTTAAGGTTTCAGTTACATTCTACTCCCTTAGACAAAAGCCATACCCACAAATCTCTTGAAGACAGACCCAACTCCACTTGAACCCATGGAACAATATACTTAGCATTTCCAGAAGTTCTTTATTCTAGGTGACAGTGTCTCCAAGGAATGTCTTTAAGATCAGCTATGAGGTCTCCTGGTATTTGGGCTTAGCTAGAACACTACAACAGCTGGTCTATCCATTCATGTGCCCTTTCCATGTGACCTCTCCATTTGATCTCTCCAGCAGGGTAGCCCTATTCAGTCTCAGAAGACTAAAATGGACATCCAGACCAAGAAGTCCAAGGACCATTCCAATTTAGGGGGAATATGAGTCCCAGGGGGCAAGCTTCACTGTGAGCCACCAATGTAAGGGGAAATCATACCTCTTAAACAAAATCATTCTTCCTCAAAGTTTGAGTTAGTCTTCTAAAATCCTCTTCCTAGATTTGATATGTTGTTAGCCATAGAGAAATGTACTCTTCCATGGTTTTTCATTATCCTTAGGGAATTTGAGGCTTTTGAAACACCCATGGATCTTCCAAAGAAGGATCACATGAGATGCTTTTTAAATAGTCAAAACATAGCCCTGTAAGTCTAATTTACATGACAGTGAGCGCTGCTTTGGGGGGTAATAATCCAGGGCTAGAAGGATTAATTATCCTTTTAGCATTCAGAGAACTGAGAACAACAGCTGCTCACACATCCCTCCTGAATAAATATTGTTCATTTCACCTAGATGTATGTGGGGGAGGTGTAATTAATATTGATTAGAAGATAGAGGAGCAGAACAGAAATAAAAGAGAGAAAGAAAAGCAGTTCAAGAAACCCACAGTCAAAAGACTCTGAAATCACAGTTCTTGGACAACTCTTATCTATATAAACATTTTACTTTTGGGATTCTTTCAATATTCTTTTAAGTAATATTTTAATAATATCATATTAAGAAAGATGGCAGATGGAATGACAGAAACAATTTGAAAATATCAACTATTTCTTCTCCCAAATAAGCTAACCTATAGCCAATTTTTGTAAATAAGATTTTATTGGAATAAAGCCACACTTATTTTCCTATTTCCTATGGCTGTTTCATGCTCCAATGGCAGACTTAGTTCATCTGTGCCACAGAACCATATTGCCCACAAGGCTGGGATATTTGCTATCTGGTCCTTTACAGGAAAATTTTGCTAACTCCTAGTGTAACTCCCAAAAGAGGAAACTGGTCACCCATGAAAATCTCACTAATTGACCTAACTTTGTGCAGCTCATTTTCTATACAGCCTTTGTTATCTAGCTGAGACAGTAAATGGTAAAAAAGAATACTTCCTTGGCATTTGGATACCTAGTTTTAAATTTGATAAAACGAAACTTTTATAAATCCTGGTGACCCAGCTGTGAAAGAATTCACAAAGCAAAGAAAACACCAAGAACAAAGTTTTATTGTTACTTTCCTAAGAGAGGGAAAGGAAAGGGATAGGTGTGGAGAAAGGCAGGAGCCCTGAGGGGCAGGGGCTGAGTTTTTATTGGGTCAAAAAAGGGGGGCGGGGTTGTAGTTGGGTAGCCCCGGCAATTAGTTGTAAATCAGAAGGTTTCAGGCCTCAGTTTGTTTTGCTGCTATCTTTGGGTTCAAGATCTGGGTGCTCCTGCCTGGTATGGCCTGTTTGTACCCCCTGCATGGGGGTGGGGTGTGGGGTGAAGCTTTTAGTAATCTCCCTAGTCCTGAGACTAAAGGCTCAGAGAAACAATAGTTAATTATGCCTGACAGAGGCAAGGAAAGAGAGGTAGCCAGCTCTGGTACATAGAGCTGCAAAAGGGCTTTTCATCCTTTCACTTTGTATGATTGAATGTCCCAATTCATAATTTTATTTAGAAATCTTTTAAAAATATATATTATAGGGGCATAACTTTAACACTGCTAATTTTTAATTCCATTGGCAAATTAATCAATAGAATTAATTTAAAACCTGGTTTAAAACCATATTTTTTATTTTCACTGTTAAAAAATTTCTTGCCCTGGCTGGTGGCTCAGTGGAAGGGGCCAGCATGTGAACCCAGGGGTTGCTGGTTCAATTCCTAGCTAGGGCACATAATTAGGTTGCTAGCCAGGTCTCCAGACAGGTCTCCAGCCAGGTCTCCAGCCATCTCTGTAGCTGGAGTCAGGTGAAAGGCAACCATACATTGATGTTTGTCTCCCTCTCTGCCTCCCTCCCTTCCCCTCTCTCAAAAAAAATAAGTAAATAAATGAGTCTTAAGAGAGATATTGCCAAATTGAAAATTTTCTTTAATACCAGCTTAGGGATATATTAATTGATAAACACTAATTGCTAAATTAATTGACTAGACACATGAATAAATTATCCTAAGTTTTGTTATTTTTCAATTTGGCTTATTATTGAAGTATATAAATATAAAATTTGAGGAGATAAATAGTACATTTAGGATTTCTAACTTGATAAAATAACTTTACTATATATAGACAAAGATATGTAAATGAATATGTACCATGTGATAATTATAAATGGGAAAATGTATGTAAATAGTAAATGCATTATTTTTTAACTATTACATTAAATTGCTGTGTCAAGCACTATTCAAGATCTTAGAAATACAAGCCACCACCCCAGAAAAAGTTATGGCTTTGTGGATCTTACATTCTAGTGGTGGAAAAAATTATTTTAATCAGTCGAAGAAATAATTAATATTATTATTAACTACACAAAGATGATTGGATTTAATATCTTCATATATGTTAATTTTTATGTATCACTCATTATATTGTACTTGATATAAAGTAAGGCAGCCTATAACAAATATTCTTATTAATACATATTTTCAATTTTAATAATAACACACAAATTTAAACATATTAATTTTGTACTTTCTATAAATCACACATTGAGAATATATGATAGTTGTTGTGCCTTTATAGAGTATCATATTAACATTGTTGAAGTAAACAATTGTTATAGATACATTTTAAATAAACTCCTCTCACGTAGAAAAAACAGATAGGTTGATAATAGTGATTTTATAGGTAAAGAGGCATTTGAATAGTTCTCTATACCTCCAGCCTTTTCACATAATATGAATATTTGTGGATTTATCAAGGACAACATAGTCTAAATGAGTTTCATTTAGAACTGATGTACATAGTCGTTTCTGTCTCTTTCCTTCATACTGAAACCCCAAAAAGGATATAAGCCCCAACACAAACTCTCCTCTCCTCTGTGAAGCTCTGCTTAATGACCTCTCCCTTGTGAATTTTCATGACAAGTACTATCCACTGCTCTCACTGCTTTACCATCAATATTTGTTTTCACTTCCAATTAAGACAAATGGTCCTGGGACTTCTGAAGCTGCTCAACTGCTATCCAAGAAGGACATTTTTGCCCTTAAATATTTGGCAATAATTAAGTGCAGATAAGTGTGTTATCTCTTCAAATAGGTTAATAAACAACATAAAGATAAATTAATTAAAATAATTTAAAAAGTACTTAGATATCTTGCTGAGAACATACTTTAGGAATACTAGTGTGAAGTTATCAATACCTCAAAAAATGTGGAAAGAAACAGTGCAATATGCTGCGAGACACTTCAAGGCCTTCTTACCGTAAAGAACTTGGTTCTCAAGCTAAGAATAGTTGAGTAAATCAACAGAATAAATTTTTACTAATGTGATGAGATTTCCTGATTCTCTTCAGTGGAATTTCCAGCAAACAGCCCCAGTTGTTTTTCTAGGTGGTGTGAGTTTTTCTTCAACTGATCAGAGCCTAGAGGAACATGTTTGTACATGTTAACAGGAGAGGTTATAACTCTCCCATTTAAAGAGGAAACATTTCTTAGAAAAGTGCAAGTCAATTTTTAAAAAGCTTCGTGTTCTTTATTTTGCTTCCAGTTTTATAGATCTCTGTTTATTACACCAATGCACCTATGCTAGTATTTCATATACATGCAAGTAATTCCTTATTAGTGCTCTGAAATATGTAGCATTGAACAAACTCAGTTCCAACTTTTATGCCTCCAGGCAACTCATGGAGAAAGCAATCTGGATAGCTAGTCACCTCAGGTAGCTTATATTCTCTCAGGAAGAATCATAGTTTACCACATTATTTTAAAATATATATATTTGAAATATTCTATATAAAGGCTTATATGATAGTTTAAGAAATAAGATGTTGTACATGAAGTTAGTGAACCTTCTGGAACCTCCCAACATATTCCTTTCTCTTACTCTCTAGATAGTTACTCTCCTAAATTTGGGATTTAGTAATTTTATAGATTTAAAAAATATTTTATTACATAAGCATGTTTCCTCAACGTGGTATGGTTTGCACTGCATGCATTTGAATTTCAAGTTATTTTATATTCATTATATCTTTTTGCAACTTGCTCTCTTCACCCAGTATTATTCTTGTAAGACTACTGCATGATAATACATGTGACAAAGCTGTCTAGTTATTGATTTTTTTTAAATCTGGGTTTTTTTTGGTGGACAGGTCACATAGCTAGAATCTATTTCCCAGCCTTTTTTATATACTTTTGGACAAAGCAAATCATACACATGTGTATATACACATTAGCTATATATAATGATGATAATACATAATTTATATAAATAAATAAGACAGCATAGAGCCATTCCTCTAATCATCCAAAGTTTTTATAAATATTTCAGAAGGAAAAAATAATAATGTAAATCTTCATCAATTTCCTAGATTTATGCCAAATATACGTAGTGCTCATTAAAAAAGGAACATATTTTTAACACCATACTATAAAAATAAATCAATTTAGTGGGTCACTCTTTGTATTTTTAAAAAATTAAATAAGAAGAAAAAACTCAGAGTTAATATACATATTCAGTAAATACCGTTTTATAAATTATTTGTTTCAGATCACCATAAATGGATTTGATTGTGTTAAGTTAAAATATTTCCCCAGAGAAACTGATATTCAAAACTAAGTCATGAAAGAAAGAACAAGTTTCAATCGAATAGATAAAAATATATTAATCTAATAGGTTTAAAACAAACATTAAACAACTATTTACTACTATATTTCTTTCATCAAATTAAATAATTTTTTAAAAGATTTTATTTATTATTTTCAGAGAGAGGGGAAGGGAGAGAGGCAGAGAGGGAGAGAGATATCAATATATGGTTGGCTTTCACCTGTCTCCAGCTATAGACCTGGCTGGAGACCTGGCTTGCAACCTGGTTATATGCCCTGGCTAGGAACCAAACCAGTGACCTTTGGATTTACAGTTGGGCACCTTATCCACTGTGCCACCAGCCAGGGTGCAAACTAAATAATTTTAAAGTACTGTTTTTAGGAAAAAATTATGAAGAAATAAAATTTCTCATAAAATTATTGAAATTTTTCAGAAATTTTCTACTTAGTTGAACAAGAATGCTTTAATAATGGTTACTGTTTGGAAGAAAGACTAGTTCACATAATGTTCTCTTTGCTCTGATTAAATTTATGTGAAGAAAGACTTATTCACATAATGTACTCTTTGTTCTGATTAAATTTATCTTGGGCAAGTATACATTTTTAATTTGGTACTTTGATTTTCATTTCATTAATAGCAAAAAAAAAAAAAAAAAATGAAGTGCATTAACAGTGAGGCTAACTTGAAGAAAAATCTAGTTCTAAGCTCAATCAGATTTTTGGTAGAATTTTCTTGGAATAATAGATTATAGGCCCAACTTTCAGATGGCTGATGTTTGGCAGCCAGCTACTCCCATCTCCTAGAGGCTACTCACACTTCCCTGCCTGTTGGGTTTCATCAATATGGTGTCTTACTTCATCAAGCCATAAAGGAGGATCTTTAGGCTGAGTTTGAGAGTCTTTAAAATAGAGATTCCTAGCAAGATGAAATTGCACATAATGTAATTACAGGTGTGACATCTACCATCTTTCCTGTAGCTTATTGGTTTAGAAGCAAGTCACAAGTCTCACCTACATTCAGTGGGAGGAACATAATACAGAATTAATACCAAATATTTGGAGAACATTCACCAAATATTCATGAAAATTTGAATAAATAAATTTTTGTTTCCCTTTTAATCAGCAATGTGACTCTAATGTTACTAGAAGGCAAATTTAAATTTTTTTGAAGTTATGCTGAATAGATTTTAGGTTATCAAAATGTACAACTCAGAGAGGTTATATAAATAATTAACTTGTTCAAATAACACTTGTAATGCAACACACATGTCAATAAAAAATATTTATCAAATGCTCTTGACCATCAGTCAAAGATTGCAGTACATAATTTAAGAAAACATTTGAAATATTTTATTCCATTCAGAGTGCTTCCTCCTGCCCCCTGGTTCTCATTATTAATAGGCCAAACTAGCAAAGGTTTTGCATAAGTGTGTAAAAAGGGGCAAAGTGATAATTTTATTGACAAATAGTAACATCCCTCTCTTCAAAAAATATAATAATAATATTGGCTTTTATTTGTATGATTATGTGTGTGACATTTTTCTATCTTTTTTTAGGGAGGCATATATTGCTATAAACTTCACTCTCATGTCTGCCTTCACAGTGTCCCATAGGTTTTGGTCTGATTTGTGTTCATTTTCATTTGTATCCAGAAACTTTAAAAATTCTTCCTTGATCTCATTGTTAACTAATTCATTATTTAATCACATATTATTCAGTGTCCATGAATTTGAATGTTTTTTCCTTGAGGTTGGTTTCTAGTTTCAAGCCACTGTGACCTGAAAAGATGCTTGAAGATTTCAATTTTCTAGAATTTGTTGAGGCTAGTTTTCTATCCTACCATGTGGTTGATCTCTGAAACTGTCCCATTTGCATTTGAAAAAAATGTATAGTTTTCTTCCTTGGGGTGAAAGGTTCTGTATATGTCAATAAGTCCAACATGCTCTAGAATGTTTTTTAATTCCACAATAATTTTGTTGTTTCTTTGCTTGGAAAGTCTATCCATTGTTGAAAACAGGACGTTAAAATACCCTAACTATGTGTGGGTTGCTGTCAGTGTCTTTCTTGATGTCCTCCAAGATTTTCCATATATATTTGGGTGCTGCTATGTTGGATGCATATGTTTATAAGGATTTTATCTTCTTGATGGATTATCCCCTTAAATATTAGGTAGTGTCCTTCATTGTCTTTTTATGGTTTTTGTTTTGAAATCTATTTTGTTGGATATGTATTGCTACTGCAGCTTGAAATATCTTTTCCATCTCTTCACTTTCAGTCTGTGTAGATTTTTTGTTCTGAGGTGGGTCTTTTGTAGACAGCATATATGTGGGTCGTGCTTTCTTTTTTTTTTTTTTTCATTTT